>CM021246.1:7739075-7895642 GCA_010577795.1 Isatis tinctoria | reverse complement strand
TCATAAAGAAATTTGACAAGGGATTTGTAATCATCGCAGTGTATGTAGACAACCTGAATATCCTAGAAACCTGTGAGGAAATTTCCCAAACGGTTGAATACCTAAAGAAGAAATTTGAAATGAAAGACTTAGGAAAGACTAAGTTATGTTTGGAAATACAACTTGAGTACATCACTAATGGAATCCTTGTGCATCAAATGGCATATACAGAAAAGGTACTCAAGCGATTTAATATGGACCAGGCTCACTCACTGAGTAGCCCAGTGATGGTGAGAAGCCTTGGCTAAGACAACGATCCATTCGGTCCAAAGAAAAAGGACGAAGAAGTCCTTGGTCCCGAAGTGCCATATCTCAGTGCCATATGAGCGTTAATGTACTTGGCTAGTCACACTAGGCCGGACATATGCTTTGTCGTGAACCTCTTTTCAAGATTTAGTTCTTGTCCGACCCAAAGTCACTGGAATGGGATCAAACATATACTTCGTTACCTGAAAGGCACGAAAGACATGTGTCTATTTTATACTAACCTTAACAAAGAAGGTTTAGTTGGTTTTGCTGATGCAGGTTACCTTTCGGATCAGCACAACGGTCGATCCCAGACAGGATATGTCTTCACTCACGGTGGAACAGCCATTTCATGGCGATCCATGAAGCAAACAGTCACGGCTACATCGTTCAATCACGTTAAGATATTGGCGATCCATGAGGTCAGCCGAGAGTGTGTTTGGTTGAGGTCAATGACTCAACACATTAGATGAGATTGTGGGATGACATAAGGGAAAGAAGAACCGACCAGCATGTACGAGGACAATGCCACATGCATAGCTCAGTTAAAGGACGTATACATTAAAGGAGATCGGACGAAGCACATATTGCCAAAGTTCTTTTTCACTCACGATCTACAGAAAGCCGGAGAAATCCAAGTGCTCCAAGTCCGTTCAAGTGACAATTCAGCCGACCTCTTCACAAAGTCACTTCCGACCTCCACACTCAAGAAGCTTATGCATCAGATCGGCATGCGCCGATTGAAGGACCTTCAGTGATGTTTATTTCAGGGGGATAATATGTGCTGTACTCTTTTTCCTTCACTAAGGTTTTGTCCCACTGGGTTTTCCTTAGAAAGGTTTTAATGAGGCAGCATCCCCAAACGTATTACTGCGATCCCATCATCATCACATCCGGTTATGTCATCCAAGAGGGAGTATTATAATCCAATGAGGTTGGATCTCCATAACTGGCCCATTGCAGAAGGCCCAATCCGCGACCAAGCATTGGCGTGAAGACCAAATCCTATTAGAGATAGGATTTCCTTTTCTAGATAGGATTAGGATTAGTAGAAAGTTTCATATTCTATGTATGAGTAGTAAAAGGACTATTTCCTTTTCTCTCCTTGATATAATCACTTTAAATATAGACATTTGGTCTCTCAATAATAACACACAGAGTACAAGTTATTCACAACAAAATAAATATATTTTCTGAATGGACAAAACAAAAGCATAACAAAATCCGAAAGTACTGTGCACCGCAGGTGTTTTATAAGACGATTGCATCCTTTTGGTTTTGATTACTAGATTATTGTTGTGATTTTTGTTTGCCTTAGGAAGCCATTGTTAGCATTTAGCAAGATCTTCCTAAAAGTTAACAAAGTATTTATGAATCCTTGAGAATGTATTTTTAGAACAATATAAACTTTTTTAAAAACAATTAGGATGCTCTTCCTAAAGTTTATAAATCTTCCTACATTTGTACGAAAAACTCAAGAAAGCTTCGTAAATTCCAAAACTAACATTTCAAGATATCAAAAAAAAAATCATACAAATTTTGGTAAAATCTTCCTAAAATTTTGTAACGTTTTTCTCAATGTTCAAAAATGTCTTTTTAAAAGTAGAGAAATTTTTTTTAAAAATTTTAGGAAAGTCTTCCTAATTGTTTACAAAAGCTTCCTAAATTTATTTTTGATCAACTAGTAATTAACATACAATTTAAGATGGTATTCCTAAATTTGTATGAACCTTTTCTAAAAATTTATGAAAATTTCATAAATTTCAAAACTAACATTTCTAGATATCTAAAAATACTCATAAAAAATTTAGTAAGATCTTCGTGAAAGTGTATAATATCTTTCTTTATTTTTAAGAATGTCATTTTAAAACAATAGAAAAACTTTTAAAAAAATTAGGAAAGCATTCCTGAAAATTTATAAAGCCTTACTAAATTTGTATTTGATCATTCTAAAAAGCTTAGAAAGACATTTTAAATGTTTAAAAATGGAAAAATTTGCTAAAATAGGTCAAAAAACCCTTCACTGAAGAAGAAGCACTCTTCGTCCCCGAGTTCCCAAAACCAGGAGGCCTTGTTAAGCCCACCAAATTTGTTTTTTATCAACTAGTAATTAACATATGATTAGGGGGAGCCTTCCAAAATTTTTATAAAATCTCACAAATTTTGTATTTGATCATTCCAAAAATCTTAGAAAGACATTATAGACATTTGAAAATGCTTCTATAAATGTCAACAATTTACTAAGTCTAGAAAGAATCAACACAATAATAAAGCAAGTGTATCTACAATGCTCGACATGTAAGATCCGAGACAGCTTGTGGTGATGACACGTCAATTAATGAAAAAGTGAGAAAACCAATCAAAACATTTGTTTTGTCTATGTCACAAATGAACACTTAACAAAAAACAATAAGGGCCATCGCAGGCCCAACCAAAACGTCCAGCCCGTAAAGAACCAGTAGGCATGGGACTTCGGTTAATTTTTCGGGTTCGGGTCGACGTATAGAAACCGTTCAGGTTTTTTCTAATTGTGATTCAGGTTCGGTTTGGTTTATTTCGGGTTCGTGTCGGGTTTCAGATTTCATATCAAACCCGATCCAGTTTTACTTCGAGTTCGGTTCGGTTTATTTCGGGTTCGGGTTGTTCGGGTTTTTTCAAAACCAAAGTAACCAATGTAAAGAAAAAAATTGAAAATAGGGTATTTAGAGTTTGAGTTTGAGTATTTCAAGTTTGGGTTCGGTTTATTCGGGTTTCGGTTTTTCGGGTTTAGACAAATAGAAACCGTTCGGGTTTTTTAAGTTTACTTATCAAGTTCGGGTAGGATTCGGTTCGGTTTATTCGGGTTCTGGTTTTCGGGTTTGGATATCAGGCCCAACCAAAATATCCAGCCCGTAAAGAACCAGTAGGCCTGGGACTTCGGTTAATTTTTCGGGTTCGGGTCGGGTGATTCTGTTTTTCGGTTTTTCGAGTTTCGACGTATAGAAACCGTTCAGGTTTTTTCTAATTGTGATTCGAGTTTAGTTCGGCTTATTTTGGGTTCGTGTCGGGTTTCGGATTTCATATCAAACCCGATCGGGTTTTACTTCGCGTTCGGTTCGGTTTATTTTGGGTTCGGGTTCGGGTTGTTCGGTGTTTTTCAAAACCAAATTAACCAATGTAAAGAAAAATCAAAAATAGGGTATTTAAAGTTTGAGTTTGGGTATTTCAAGTTCGGGTTCGGTTTATTCGGGTTTCGGTTTTTCGGGTTTAGACAAACAAAAACCGTTCAGCTTTTTAAGTTTACTTATCAAGTGCGGATCGGGTTCGGTTTGGTTTATTCGGTTCGAGTTTTCGGGTTTGGATAAACTGTAACCGATCGGGGTTTTTAATATATTTTTCGGGTTTGGATTCGGGTTTTCGGGTCGGGTTCGGGTTCGGGTTTTGGTTTCGGATAGATGTCCCAAGCCTAAGAACCAGCCAACCAGGTATCCAAACCCAACACCCGCGGAGTAGCGCGGGTTCCGACCTAGTGTACTCTAAAAACAATAGAGCAAAATTTAAAAATTTCAAGAAAGCCTTCCAAAAAGTTTATAAAATCTCACTAATTTTTTTTTTGATCATTCCAAAAATCTTAGAAAGACATTATATATACGTTTGAAAATGCTTCTATAAATGTCAACAACTTACTAAGTTTCGAAAGACTTTCTTAAATATGTATTTTAGCCTCCTAAATTTAAGTTTCATCTAAATAATCTCAACAATTATCATCTGTACATTTTCGGAATTACTTGATTGTAGACTGTTTATAAACTTACTAAACATTTAAGTAAACATTAAACAATTCAATGTGGAAAATCTAACCAAATTTTAGTTGTTACGTAAATGAGCATAAAAAAAATTATACTTTGTACGTTTTAGGATTTTGGTTGTCAAATTGTGTTGAAATATCTGACCAAATTAGATTTGTTGCCAAAACAGACAAAAAAATCATTTATAAGTTTTCTGAAAATCTTCTGTGTAGGATAGTTTCATAAATTTGAGTTGGTTATATAAAACACAAAATTTCTCATGTATACGTTTTAGAAAAACCTTTCAAAATGAGTAGTACGACTTCCTAAATTTGAGTTGTTGTATAAAAAGAGACAATGTTCTCATTACATGTTTTAAGATGAACTACTTAGACGAAAATTGAGTTACTGTATAAAAAAGTTTATATTTATACGTGTTTAGTAAAGCTTTCATAAATATGTAGAAGGAAATCCTAAATTTGAATTTGTGTAGTACTCTTCTTAGGCGTCATCATCTTCATCTTCTTTCATAAGATTGGGTTTCATCTCTTTTGCATAATCAAACTTTGCTGTAGAAGAAACAGACAATTTCATCAGATTTTTCCTTGTTTCCTTTTTTCTAAATATCAAGGAGCAACAAAAAAAGGATAACACAGTGGAAGTGTCTTGTAATGAATACACATGTAAAGACTCATAAAATGACAAACCTGTTCATGTTTAACAATTTCATTGCTCGTACAGGAAACAAACCAGCCTTGGCCAGAACAAAGGTTAAATGTGTTGGTAAACAATATAGTGAATACGATCGAATGAAGATACTACAACTATTTGCTACAGCCGTAGTTTCATTACTACAACAATCACTGGCCTTAATCTCCTAGATCTATGGTAAACTAATTGATTTCATAAAATGATTGGTAAAGACTAATATGACTTCTCCTTTTCCGTTATAACCTCACCCTGTCAAAACTACTTCTTGATAAAGAAACATAAAGAAAACTTATCCACAAACAAAAAGAACTTAACAAGAAAGTTCTGTAGTCATTACAAATCTTTAAGCTCAGCAGAAATCTTAGAGATCAATAATTCAAAATCATGCCTCTGTATCTTTTAAATTAATCTAAAATCTGACATAATTCTCTAACTGGATGCTAACGATTGCTTGTTTACACTTCGCATTGAAAAGGTAATGAACAAGCCTGTGAATCAGATGTGATAAACCCTCAAAGAATTTAAACCAAACTTCACATAGTCGACAAATTCTCCAAAAGTACGGATACAGAGTGAGCTAAAACCAAAACCTATCGACTAAAGGAGAAGAGAAGAGAAGAGAAGAGAGTATGGACTTACGACAATTCTTCTCTGCTTCGCAGCAATGGCCAATTTAACAACAATTGGATCAAGGATGAACACAATTATGACGACAAACTTCGAAGCCGTTGGTGATTTTCTCAGAGCTCACTCTCTCTTTCTCTCGAGCAGCTTTCTTTCCCCTGAAGGTGCCAAATCGATTGATATTTGGACCCAAAGATGATAATAGTTTGCTAATTTATAAAACGAGAAACACAAGGATCGGTTTCCGTCAACGACAGGATTCGGCTAAGTTTCCGGCAAGGCTGGACGGCAATCAGGTTTCTAGCAATGGCTCTAGGAGAGAGAATGAGTAAGCCGCGAATTTTTTTTTAGAGTTGGCTTGTGTTGTGAAGGGGTTTTCGGCTTATACCCCTACGAACTAACCATTCCCTGCTTTTTAATACACGAAATATCGAATGATGCGAAAAACTACATAAACTACTTAGATATGGTCAGTTTCACCAAACCGTAAACAGAATGAGTTTTCCGTTAACAGTGCTGACGTGGGTGACATAAGTGAAACGGACAGTTTTAGTTTTAGTCTCTTTCTTCTTCCTTCTTCTTTGTCGATCTGGGAAATATCATTTTGGTTTGTTATGATCATTTTGTTTTGAAAAAGAGAATTAAGATAACACTTAATTATGTTTTAAAATCAAACAAAGGTTTAAAGCCATTAGATTAGAATCCTACATCACTTCTCAAATACATACGATCCAGAGATTAAAACATTAGTCTTAAGCCTACCAAAATACATCCTACATCTGAAACTCCAAAAAAATCCGACATGTCCTTTCTTCTTTTAATCCTTGCAAAACCTGAAACTGAAACCAAATAAAAAAATATGAACCACAAACCAAATCAAAAATCTGAAAGACCAAACAAATCAAAAACGTAATAGTGAAACAAAAAGTGAAATAACACGTAGCAAATAACATCAACGCAAACCAAATTAATCGTTGACACATTCAATCGAACACTTGGTGGGCATGTTACAATCTCCCTCTATAATCATGAAAATCAAACAAAAATGGCAAAAAAGCTGAAATGAACGAATTTCTAAACAAAAAGGACTATACTTCGACACTTATATCTGCTTAAAACTAAGAATTTCACAAGAATTAATTAATTTCGACCTACCTCATTGTTGGGATCTCCATTGTTGTTGAACCATGTGGAGCAAGAGTCATACTTCTGAAAACTCTTAAGTTAATCAATTTGAAGAATTCGACGACAAACCTAACTAACTCTCAGTTTACACATGCTTCATCATTTAGCTCTTTCTTCTGGAAAAGAACGATGAACCCTAATTTTAATTTTCCCCCAAATCTAAACACAACAAAACAACGACGTCGTTCAGTGTAATTGAAAAAAAAAAAATTCCTTTAACCAAATCAAACCGGTTTAACGGGTAACTCACGGTGTATTCAATCCGTTAACACTTTGTTGGAATTAACCACATTTTAAATGTTCAAGTAGTTTATTCAAATATTTAAATAGTTCACGTAGTTTTTAGCATTACTCAATATTTCGTGTATGAATTCATCTTAGTATCAAACATATAGAAGAGGAAGAAAGAATGACGGCGATTGAGAGAGATGAGATGATGACGGACGCCGGAGAGAAAGGAAGACCACCGGGGGATCCTCCGGATCAAAGGATGTCGTGGGCGCGTAAAGTTGCGGGGAGTAATGGCGGAGGTAGGCTGAATCCGGAAGAGTTGATGGACGATGCGTTTGTGGATGAGAGAGTGCGGCTGGAGTTTCCAGGAGGCGAAGATGGGGAACCAGTTGTTACTATTGATCGAGATGTGTTGGAAGTGATGAACGGGCTATGGAAGCAGTGTATGATTGTGAAGGTGCTGGGAAGGAATATCGCTATTTCTGCCTTAACGAAGAAATTACGTGAGTTATGGATGCCGAAAGGTGCTATGTATGTTATCGACTTGCCACGCCAGTTCTTCATGGTTCGATTCGAACTGGATGAGGAGTACATGGCAGCTCTGACGGGTGGACCATGGCGTGCGTTTGGAAGCTATTTGACGGTTCAAGCATGGGCTCCAGAGTTTGATCCGCTGGTTGATGATATAATCACGACACCTGTTTGGATTCGACTTGCTAATATCCCGTTACGTTCTATCACAAAGCGATCCTACTCAATATCGCTAAGGGCTTAGGGAAACCAGTTAAGGTGGACTTAACAACTCTGAATTTTGAACGAGGTCGGTTTGCGCGAGTCTGTGTGGAAGTTAATTTGAAGAAACCACTGAAGGGATCCATTGTGATCAATGGAGATCGTTACTATGTATCCTACGAGGGCCTTACTAATATATGTCCATTGTGTGGAGTACTTGGACATAATATCCAGTCTTGTCCTAGGAATCGTGTGGTGGAGTCTCGGAAAGGCACGGAGGAGCCTGTGGTTGCTGTGTCGCAGGAGGATGTTAGGGCAGGTCACGAGGAGGAGGGGTTTACGGTGGTCCGGCGACTGACATCCCCGCGGCAAGCATCGACAGAGGCAGTGGATAGACGGAGGGTTAATTGGGAAAGAATCCATCCCCAAATCGGATTGGAGATTCACAGAAGATCGTGATTTCGAATAAATTTGGCAGTTTAGAGGATAACCGGGATTCTCCTATGATTGAGGAAACCCCGAGATTGCTGGAGGCGAATAAGGAAAATATTCCATGTGTTGCAGGAGGGAATAAAAGTCAAATAAGCGATAAAACAAATATTCCTAAAGCAGTTGGGCTTCACTTTAAAGGGAAAGGCCCAGCGAGGGAAGGGTTAAGGGATCTGGGCAAACATCAGCTCAGACATGTAAATGGGCCGCGTATGAAAGTGCAGACTAATAGACCTACAAGAGGCCTCATATTTGGCCCAATTCATGGTGCAGTAGAGAGGAATCCGTCATGGAAGCGACTTCGAGTTGATTGTGATGGAGTCAGTGGAGCTGTGGGCACAGCGAGAGATGAGCATGACTCTGGCTCTAGCGGAAGCCAACCTCCGGAGGGTGAGGTGGATACGGTTCCGGACGAGACAGTGCAGGTGGAGGTTACAAATGTTCAGATGGGCGAAGCAGAGCGATCGTCGGAATCAGGTCCGGCGAGTTCGACGAAGGGTGTAAGGGCATAACTCGTTGCCCCGGTAGTTCTTTCTCTTTACTATCTGGTATTGATGAATTGCTTATTATGGAATTGCCGGGGGGCGAATAAACCCAACTTCCGACGAGCTATTCGGTATATTCTTAAGAAATTTCAAACGGATATTCTAGCTTTGTTTGAAACCCATGCGAGTGGGGATCGCGCTCAGCGTATCTGTCAAGGGCTTGGTTTTGACAATTTTTACAAGGAGGAGGCGACTGGACAGAGTGGTGGTATTTGGTTGCTCTGGAGGTCTGAAATTGGGGAGGTTGAGGTTGTGAAATCGACCAACCAGTACATCTATGGCCGCATTACGAAGGATGGTGCGGTTGTGAATTTAATAGTAGTGTATGCTGCGCCAACAGTGAGCCGTAGAAGTGGATTGTGGGACGAACTTCGGAATGTTGTACATGGCATTGCGGGTCCGATTGTAATGGGAGGAGACTTTAACACGATAGTCCGAGTCGATGAGAGGACAGGAGGGAATGGTCAGCTATCTCCGGATTCTGTGACTTTTAGTGAATGGATCAGTGATCTTGCGCTCATCGATATGGGTTTTAAAGGGAGCCAATTTACTTGGAAAAGAGGCAGGGAGGAACGTAACTTTGTGGCTAAAAGGCTTGATAGAATTCTCTGTTGCGCGGATGCACGGTTGAGATGGCAAGAGGCATCAGTTACTCACTTGCCTTTCTACTCGTCAGATCATGCGCCGCTGTATCTTCAGCTTAATCCAGTAAGTAATCGAGATCCAAGGCGTCGCCCTTTTAGATTTGAAGCCGCCTGGCTTCTACATGAGAGTTTTAAAGAGCTATTATCAGCGTCCTGGGATAATTCGAAGTCCACACCAGAGGCTCTTCTCTGTTTGCGTGAGACTTTGAAGAAATGGAATAAAGAAGTCTTTAAGGATGTTCAGCAAAAGAAGGAAAAACTCATGAGGGAAATAGGAAATGTCCAGGCGCAGATTGAGTTGAATCCGACGGATGATCTACTCTTAAGGGAAGGAATGCTGATAAAAGAACTGGATGTGGTGATGGAACAAGAAGAGGTTATTTGGTTCCAAAAATCTCGAGAAAAGCATATTGCGCTGGGGGATCGCAACACCAAATACTTTCACACATCTACTGTAATTCGCAGGAGGAGGAATCGGATAGAGATGTTGAAAGCGGAAGATGGACTCTGGATCACGGATGCTAAAACCCTGGAAGATCTTGCAGTTACCTACTACAAGAGACTTTACTCCATGGAGGATGTGCCGCAGGTAGTGGACCACCTTCCCCAGGTTGGGTTCGTGAATCTTTCGGAGACCGAGCTCATTAACCTGAATAATCCGTTCTCTGCGGCTGAGGTTGAGAATTCATTACGAAGCATGGGTAAATACAAGGCTCCTGGGCCAGATGGTTTTCAACCGGTTTTTTACCAAGATTGTTGGGATGTTGTAGGGTCTTCGGTGGCCAGTTTTGTGTTACGGTTTTTTCACTCAGGGGAGCTTCCGAGCGGTTTGAATGATGCACTAGTGGTGCTAATTGCGAAAGTGGAGAAACCGGAGAGAGTTACGCAATTTAGACCAATCAGTCTGTGTAATGTTCTTTTCAAATGTATCACGAAAGCTATGGTGACAAGGCTGAAGCCCGTAATGACTCGTCTAATTGGTCCTGCTCAGTCTAGTTTTATCCCAGGACGATTGAGTACCGATAATATAGTTATCGTGCAGGAGGCGGTGCACACTATGAGACAGAAAAAAGGCAGAAAGGGATTAATGTTGCTGAAGCTTGATCTTGAAAAAGCTTATGACAGAATTAGATGGGACTTCTTGAAGGATACTCTTATGGCTGCTGGACTCCCGGATAAGTGGACGGAGTGGATAATGACAAGTGTTTCTGGGCCTTCGATGAGTCTCCTCTGGAATGGAGAAAAGACTGCGGCATTTCAACCAGAAAGAGGGCTCAGACAGGGGGACCCATTGTCCCCATATTTGTTTGTTATGTGTATGGAGCGGCTATGTCACCTGATTGATCGTTCAGTTGCGTCTCAGGAATGGAAACCTATTAGATTATCCAGGGGAGGGCCACCATTATCACATATCTGTTTTGCGGACGATTTGATCCTATTCGCAGAAGCCTCTGTGGCACAGATCAGGGTTATCCGGGGTATTTTGGAAACCTTTTGTAATTCTTCGGGACAAAAAGTTAGTTTGGAGAAGTCCAAAATTTATTTCTCAGAGAATGTTAGCAGAGATCTGCGGCAGTTGATTAGTGCAGAAAGCGGAATCCAAGCGACTCGGGAATTGGGAAAATACTTGGGCATGCCCATATTGCAGAAAAGGATAAATCGTGATACTTTTGGTGAAGTATTGGCACGGGCTACAGGGCGTTTAGCGGGTTGGAAGAGTCATGTATTGAGTATGGCAGGGAGGATCACTCTGACTAAGGCAGTACTTTCGTCTCTCCCTATTCACACTATGAGCTCGATTGTTTTGCCTAAGTCTGTCCTGCGCAATCTGGACAGAATATCTCGGGATTTTATTTGGAACGGTACTACCGAAGGTCGAAAGCAACACCTCCTGTCTTGGGAAAAAATATGTCTGCCAAAGAGCTGTGGAGGGCTAGGCATACGAGATGCAGAAACCATGAATAAAGCGACCATTGCGAAAGTCGGATGGCGTCTTCTGCACAATAGGGAGAGTCTCTGGGCTTCTGTGCTGCGATCTAAGTATAAAGTTGGGGAGGCGAATTGGATTGTGCCTAAAGGGAGATGGTCACCTGTGTGGCGGAGTGTAGTTGCAGGCTTAAAGGAGGTGATAATTCCGGGATTGGCGTGGGTTGTTGGTGACGGGACCTCGGTTAAATTTTGGAAGGATCATTGGCTGCAAACAGACACGTTGGAGGAGCTAGCGACAGTAGATGTTCCACCTGAACTAGCCTATCTTCGAGTACGTGATCTATGGATTGCAGGGGTGGGTTGGATTTGCAACATATTGAGCCTTTTCTCCCAAGGTTTGTAATACTGAGACTACTGTCAATCATGGTTGATACGCTAACTGGTGCACGGGATAGACTGATATGGGGTGCGAGTTCTGATGGATGTTTTTCCGTCAAATCGGCATATCACTTCTTGATTAAGAGGCCGTTTCCTACACTGAATATGAAAGCGATGTTTGACAGAGTCTGGAGAGCCAAAGTTCCAGAGCGAGTGCGAGTTTTCTTATGGCAAGTTGTCCACCAAGTGATCATGACTAACTCCGAACGACATAGACGTCATTTGAGCGCTTCAGGGACTTGTACGGTCTGCAGGAGTGGAGAGGAAACGATTCTGCATATATTGAGAGACTGCCCTGCGATATACGGAATCTGGATCAGGATTATACCTGTTGATAAAAGAAGGGAGTTTTTCCGACAATCGCTGCTGGAGTGGGTGTTCGATAATCTGGGCTGTGATCGATCTTGTTATGGGGTGCCGTGGCATACGCTATTTGGGATGACAGTCTGGTGGAGCTGGAAATGGCGGTGTGGGAATGTTTTTGGCACGATGAGTAAATGCCGTGACAGAGTCAAATTTGTTAAGGAGGTGTCGCAGAATGTGCACCGTGCCTTTTCTCTAGTTGGTGGTGGCACGATCTCGACAGAGAGAGTAGTACGGCAGATCGCGTGGAAGCCTCCCCCGTCGGGCTGGGTCCGCTTGAACACAGACGGTGCCGCTAAAGGGGATCCGGGACTTGCATCTGCTGGTGGGGTTATTCGCGATACAGCAGGGAATTGGATCCGTGGATTTGCCTTGAATATAGGGTCCTGCTCTGCGGCTTTGGCGGAACTATGGGGAGCATACTATGGGTTATGTTTGGCTTGGGATAGTAATATAACACATCTTGAGCTGGAGATTGATTCCGAGTTGGTGGTTGGTTTCTTGACGACAGGGATAGGAGACTCTCATCCGCTGTCTTTCCTAGTACATATGTGCTATGGCTTTATTCGGAAGGACTGGACAGTCCGTATTACGCACACGTATAGAGAAGCTAACCGTCTGGCCGATGGGTTAGCTAACTATGCTCTTACTCAACCGTTAGGTGTTTATTTATTTGATTCTTGCCCGCTTTCTATTGCTCCTATTTTGGAGGACGATAAAAGAGGTTCTGCGCAACCTCGTAGTGTTCGGTTGTAATTTTTTGATTTGATTCTACAATAAGGAGACTCTGTCTCCGTTTTCTCACCAAAAAAAAAAATATTTCGTGTATGAAAAAACAGGCAACGGTTAGTTCATAGGGGAATAAGCCGAAAACCCTGTTGTGAAGAGGGATATAATAGAAAATTTGTCAGTATTAATGAAACCAAAACTTTAAAATAGTTTATTTTAGGGTATTTCTCTAAAATTTTAAGTATATGTATATGTTTATATTATTTTTTAAAAAGAGTCTCTAAAATTTGGATAATCATTACCAAAATATCTCTTACTAATTTTATCATTACCAAAATATAGACTTAAAAGATATTTTGGTAATGATTATCCAAATTTTAGAAACACACCTAATATTTAATGAATAATTATAACATATGAATAAAAAACGTGCAACGAGATCATGATACATAGCCCTGTGACTTCGGGTAATTTTTCGGCTTCGAGTCGGGGATTCAGGTTTTCGGTTTTTTGGGTTTTGACGTATTTAAACCAATCGCGTTTTTGCTCATTGTATTTCAGGTTCGGTTTATTCGGGTTTTTATTTTCGGGTTTAGACCGATAGCGACCGTTTGGGTTTTTTTAAGTTTATTCATCGGGTTTGGATAGTTTTATTTGGGTTTGGGTTTTTCGATTTTCGGGTTTTCAAGTTTAAACAAATACAAACCGATCGAGTTTTCTAATATTTTTCGGATTTGGGTTCGGGTATTTCTTATTTAGACTTATTATGAGTTCAAATATTTTCATACTTAATATGAATTTAAGTATTTTCAGACTTAATATGCATTTATACTTAATATAAATTGATTCTGGTGACAAAAAAAAAACTTGTAAAGAGTTGTACCAATGATGCAGTTATACCATTTGTTTTTTTTTTGGTAAAGAGTTGTACTTTGGTCATAATAACTTGTAACTAGTAGTACCATGTTGTAAATGAAAATTTCTTAGTTGTACTTTTGAAATTAAGTATATAAACTACATATTACATATTCCTATATAATTAAATATGTTAAAATACTTTGATAGTTTGTTTTCTATGTTAATGTGGTTTGTGAAAGTAACTTTAGAAGTATAAGGTAGGTTATGGAAAGATAATATCTTCATCACACCAAATAATGAAATTTGTATTTAGCTCACTAATATAATTGTGGAAATATGTGTTCAATATTTTGATGGTCTATTTAACTCAGAATAATATTATAAATGTATTTTTATAAATGTAATTAAAAATTGCATTAGTTGTAGCAGTTGAACTAAAATGTAGTTCTACTAGTTGTACTATTGTAACAGTTCAACATTTCAAACTAACCTCATCTGCACAAAGATGAAAATACACAATCATGACATAATAAATCTTTAGACACACAAGGATCTTTATTGGACTAGAGGTATGTTATACTTCGCTTCAATCTTCAAACCAGTTTAGCATCTCTTGGCATTATATAAGTATATAACAATGCTAAATCCAAATGCAAGAGACATAGTAATATCATATAAGTATATAGCAAACTCCTTCAGAATAAGCACGAGATCTAAGAATTAGAAATCAGGTAGAGAAATGGCAAATTCCTACGAGTGCCATTCAGCCCAATCACCTGCATTTAGAAATTTAGAAACATTAAGAGATCAGTTGATAGAAAAATCGTACAATTGCAGGAGACTGGATTTGATGGAGCAGAAGGGAAGAGCCACTTACTGTTCCTAAACTCCGGGGACTTGAAAACTGTCTTGATGGGTTCGTTGGCAGGTCCAGAATCTCAAAGCCGTGAAGCCACAAGATGAAGGTTCGAGCCATGGCGTCTGGGTTCTGTGTAGAAGAAGAGAGAGCAGAGGGAGATGATGAGTAAGGCTTGTCTTGGAAGAAGATTACGAAGAAGAGCATTGTGCTCAATAGTGAGATCGCTAGAAGAACGATCGGTTTCGTCACTGTGGAGAGAGAGAGAGGAGAAGAAGAAACCTTTATTTTCGATTTGGTGCAATGTGGAGAGGAAAAAGAAGAAGAAAGGAGAAACCAGAAGGAAGAAGGAAGAAGAAGGTGAAAGAATTGATGTCAATTGGTGAAGAGGGGAATGAATGGGATGCCCAGGTGATGGGAGAGAGATTTTGAATTTTGAATTTTTATTTTATTTTTTTAATGAACCAAATTTCACTAAGGGCATTTTTATGAATTATATGAAAGGGTTAGGATAAATTGAGGAGGTTATTTCTGATTTCTTTGTTGGTACGGAAGGTTAAGTTGGCTTTTGATCCTCTTTTTTTTTGGGTTGCGAGTCATGGACATATCACATAATCACTTCAGTGGAACTCTGCCAGAACTAATTTTCAATACGTGCCGTCTAAGGTCACTCAATGTTGGGCACAACCAATTTGTCGGTAGACTTCCCTGATCTCTATCTAGTTCTTGTTCTTTGGAGGTTATAAACTTGGAACACAACATAATCAATGACACTTTTCCATTCTGCTTGGAATCCATGCAAAATTTACATGTATTGATCCTCCACTCTAATGAGTTTCATGGGTCATGAGTTGCTAATCATTGATATATCGAATAATTCCTACTACTGGTACCTTACCATATGATTTCTTCATGTATTGGAGCGTTATGTGCAGAGAGAGATACTGTTCAGAGTTGAGGTACCTCGGAGATAATTCACTCTACCAAGACTCATTGGTTTTAATGAATAAAGGAGTAGAGATGAACTACACTATAATCCTTATACTCTTCTTAACTGCCATTGATATTTCAAGAAATAATTCCAAGGAGAGATCCCTAAATCCATAGGTATATTGAAGAATCTTACCATGCTCACTATGTCAAGCAATGGTTTCATTGGCAACATCCCTTCATCTTTGGCCAATCTGATTCAGCTCGAGTCACTAGACTTATCGCATAACAAGCTTTCAGTCCAAATTCCACATTCTCTCGGCAACCTCACAAGTCTGTCTAAAGTTAAAGTTTTCCACAATCATTTTGTAGGTCAAATACCGCAAAGCACACAGTTTCAGACACAAGATGCTTCATGTTTTGAAGCTAACCTTGGACTTTGTGGTCGTCCTCTCAATAAAAATTGTGGAGACAGATACACGGAGAAATCACAAGAACTAGAATCAGAGGAAGAAAATGAAGGAGTATTGAGGTGGACTGCAGCTGCCATAGCCTTAGTACCTGGAGTCATCTTTGGATTGACAATTGGGTACTTTGGGAGTCTACAAAAGCCTCAATGGCTCATGAAGATTCGAGCGTGACTAGGTTTGTAAATACTTTCTATTCAAACATATAACTATTGTAATTATGACTAAAATTAAAATTAAAATTAAATCCGTCAAAATCGTAGGATATCTTTCTTAATGCAATATTTCCTCCTCATCAAAATCTCTTATCAGTCGTGAGCTAAAAAAGCTCTTCCCGTAAATGATATTCCGGCGTTTCTCTAGGAGGTTGCTGCCGACTTTTTCAACCCCGTACAAAATTGGTTTGGAGGCTGCATGGCGTTTTCCGATCAGATGCGGCGCTCGAAGCCATATCCAATGCATTGGAAAAGAAAGTACCAAATTAAACTTAGTGTTGTACAATTATCCATCCTTATCCGGCGCTATTTCGGCTCTGTTCGCTCATCTCTACTACTCTCAGTTCCATAGTCCCTGTTTCATCTTGCCCTTCTCTTCGGTCGTACCATTTAGGTAAAACATTTTCTCTTCTCTGCTTGTATCATCAATCGTTGCAGGAGAGACTTTTGTCACTGCACTGGCTCCTCATTTTCATGTTTACATCGAAATTCAATTTTCCCCAAAGGGAATGAAAAATAATAATTCTGATACAGAAACTGGGAATTTGGAAAATCTGGCAGTGTTGAAGATTTGTGTTTGGAGGGGTTCGAGAGGTGTAATCTGCTCGATTTTGTTGCTCCTACGGACTTTGCTGATACGATTTCCGGAAAAAAACATGCTAAGTATATTCACCAATGTTGTTATTTACAAACACTCCAGCCTAAAAATTTGAGCTTTATTTGGGGTTTAACTTTTTTTTTTTTTGGATTTAGGATCATATGTTTCGATCACCAAAAATCAGCTGTTTCAAAGGCTGGTTCTATCAATAAGGATACGAAGAGGTTTAAGATTAATGTTGATATTGAAGAGAGTAGCTCAAAGGCTGTGTATAACTATTTCTCCACTAAGATCATAGATCAAACATCTTCCGAGGTTAGTGATGACAAAGATAGTGAGTAATAACTTTGCATTGATTGGTGTTTAATCATAAAAGTATATGTTTTCATCTGTTTGTTAGAGGGAATCTCTCAGTTTGGTAGATGATGAAGACAAAAGTCGGATTGAATCCGTTCTTGATTACATCAAAAATATCGATCTTAGACAACGGAGATTACCAGATATCAAGGCTTTCAGCTTCGGCCTAAGAGAATGGCGCTCAAGAATTAACTGCATCACGAATCCTTACATGTTCGAACAGGTTCGATGCTTCATTTCATGAAGTGTTTTTGAATCTGAGCATGTCCTTATATATCATTACTCAGCGAATCATTTTTTGTCTCTATGTTGTAGTTGTTAAGAATAAATTCAGCGGACCTCATTGCTTATGGGAATTCATATTTTTCACCTCGACTTATTGATGCAAAGAAACTGCTGATGCTGAACAAAGCTTTCAAGATCCGATTGGGAAGAGGATTTTATGGAGAATACCTGGTAATCGGTTTTTTTTTAGTTTTATCAAGATCTGCTTGTTTTATAAATTACTGACAGAGTCATTTGATTTTGTTTTTATGTGTAGGGAATGCGTGCAGATGGTAACCATCAACTAAGCGATGAACTAGGCAAGCTACTTAGTCTACAAAGTGCTGCAGTGGTTTGAGGTAAATTTAAATTTCTTTATGATGCTTGTGTCTACTGTTCTGAGGAATTGTTGATTGTATGTTAGTAAAATCTCCTTAAAAACAGGCCAATAGAAGCTGTTACATTCATGCAACGGAATAATCTCAAAATGAGCTTGAGAAGTACTGACGATATAACCGATACATCTGAAGTTGCTAAGGTTGGTTTGTTTCATATTTGACTGTAAGCTCTTTGTTATTGTTGTTTTTTGTTTGGTGATCGATTAGACTTACATATTTAATGTTTTTAATATTTTGGAAAAGGCTTATGGTGGAGGTGGAGTTTCTTGCTCAAGCTCGTTCATCATAAGAATGGATGAATATAATCAATGGATTGCGAAGAATCCAACTTGACCACATTTCTTAGCGACCAATCTTAAAGCTCTCTGACACATTGGCATTGTGAAAGACATTAGACTCCAAAGTCAAGTATCAAGTAACAAGTTTGGTGGGTAAAAGGCTGGGCTGATAAAGTTAATAACTGAAGAAGGAGATTAACTTTGAGTCGTTCTATTTCTTGAGCCTTTTTCGCGTAAAGGATAGCCTAAACCGTCTTTTCATTTCGGTTCACTGTTAAGATTACGCTTTTGTTTGGTTCGTTAAGTCAGTAAGATCGAACGGCCTATAGAAAGAAAAACTGAAGAAGTGCAAATGTATACTTTTTCTTAGGCAACTTTGGAAACATAATTTGTATTTATATGAGTGAAGATTATACAATATCAATGAAAGAAAAAAGAGTGACCAAAGATAAACTTCGAGCTATAAGAGATATATATATATGTATAGGGGTTTAGAATGTAATTAGCCTTAACCGAGGGTTTACTTTACCTTGTATAAATACTCTGTATGAATCATCTAATAAGATCAACGCTTACAACACTTAAATGGTATCAGAGCATAACGCTCCTAGACCTAAACACCAATAAAAATTTTCCCTTCCCGCCGTCATCCATGGCTGCCGAACAATCCCAAACCACCACGATCCCCCTCAGATCTGACTTGATTCTGAGCATCAATATGAATCATGTCACAAAACTAAACAACACCAATTACCTCATGTGGAGTATCCAGGTCCGTGCCTTCCTGGACGGCTATGGTCTTGCACAGCACATCGATGGTACTGCTATTCCTGAAGCCACCATCACCAATGAAACTGGTACATCTGAAAATCCGGCCTTCATCAAATACACGAGCAACACCGAGATGAGATATGAGTCAAAAACTGATGATTGCCATAAAATTGGAAACTTCAAAGATCATGGAAAAATGTTATGCATTTGAATCAAAGAAGTGTCAGAGAAAATAATGTGAAAGAAGTGTTAGAGAAAATAATGTGATAATTTCGAAGTAGTTAAATAAAAGTGTGTGATTATTGAAATATACAACACTGGAAAATCATCAATATATAAACTTGAGATTTAATAGAACATGTGAATTTAAACAGAATTTTTTTTTACAATCGAATATTTTGTTAATATTTGATTTGAAAACAACTAAAAGGCAATGATACTACGTATAATATTTTTTGTGCTTTTGTTTTAAAAGTGTAGAATATATTATGTTAGATTTTTTTTTATTGTTGAATGTTTTTTTTTGTAAATTATGTTTACAATGGTACTGATTTTTTTTGTGATCTTAATTATAATTTTTTAACAAGGTTAATATGTCTTTCACTCATTTTTTTTATATTTTGAATCCATCAAGATTATTCAAATAAATATTATATTTTGAAGGTTATTTTCACATAATTTTTTCAGTAAAAATATATTTTGTTTTAAATAAATATTTTTTTGTATTTCCTATATTTTTATTTTTAACTTTTAGTTTATTCAGTCCAATTTAATATTTTTCCTATGTAATAAGTAGGCTTGGGATTTTTACCCGAATCCGAAATCGATCAGAAAAACCCGATTTTGTTCGGGTTCGGTTTGAGCGAAATATCCGATCGGTTCTGATCTCTCCAATATTTCGGTTTCGGATTTTTTTCGGTTTTAAACCGAAAAACCGAAATAATTTACTTACCCGAAACTTCTGACCCAACCTAAATTTCCCTAGGCCCATTACTGATCCACAACCTCACCATTATATTTATACCCATCAGTCCCTTCCCGACTTGAGTCGACTGACCTCTTCGCCTTCAGTCTACAGTGTAGCCACCCACCTAAACCAGTCAATTCCCTCGACCTCTTCGCCTTCCCTCTAGCCGTTCATAGCCACCCTAGTCCGGTAGTCCCTTGCCTCGTTGGTTCTGCGTCGTCGAAACCCCCAAATACCCAAACGATAGCAAACGATTATAAAAGCTGGAGGGACAAAACCTAATGCTAAAGGTCCCTACTAAACCCTGAGCCATCGTCTCCTCTATCTGAGGCGTCCAGGATTCAGTCACAGGTAAGTCAATTACTTGATTTGATTATGGTTCAGACATCTTCGAGACTTCGACTCTTCGACTCTTCGTGTTTGTGTAATTGTGTTTGTTGGATTCTGACTTATGAGTTGTAGTTAATAGTTTCAATTTGATTTTGAGTTTTAATTAATAGTTAGAATTGCAAAAATCTCTTCGTCGGTTATATTTTTGTAGATTATGTTTCGATTTTGTTGCATGTTTTTGATAAGAGTGATCTCGTGGCTGTGTAGAGAATTTGCTGTTAGAGAAGCAGGTCAAGCATATAAGAGTCGAGTTATTGTTTAATGGGTTTAAGCTTGGATTTTCGAAAATAGCTAGGTCGACGTTCTTGTGGTTTATGGATTGGAGGTGTAATCGGGTTTGAGAGTTCAATTCAATAAAGTGTGATTCAGTTTACTGGATAGAGTTTGAATGATTGAGAGAAGAACTTGATACTCAAGCTCTATCAGTTTGAGTTGTGTATGTAAATAAGTTACCTTGGATTTTGACTATACGAGATTTGTTTGAACAAGTGGGTTTATTTCTCTTTACAAGTGGGTCTAAGTCACAAAGGAATACTGTCCTTTTCCTTAGTAACCATATCCGATTCAGTATTTTAGTGTTGAGAACACATTATTGTAAAGCTTGCTTTATAATACATTGTTGTGGTTTGACATTACAGGTTCTGAATAGTGAGAACTCTCAACCATGTTTGGCAATCTCGTGGAATGGTTTGTTCTCAACTGAAGTCTTAAACTTGAAGTTTTATGTTTTTCCGATGTTTCACATCTTATCTCCTTCCCTCCTCTCATTTGAATCGTAGACTTGGATTATGAATTTGGCAATCTCATCGGCTCTACTTTATGTTTTCGAGAGTTGGATTTTGTATGTTTGCACTTTAAAGTTTAGTATTTGGTAATTTGAAATTTGGTACTTCAATTTGTACTTTGTAGATTATGAATTGTTTTCGGGTTTTTTTTTTTTTTAAATTGTAACTTCGGTTTTAAATAATCCGATATACCCGAAACCGAAACCGAACCTGATTTATAATTCGGTTTTTTCGGTTTTGCCTTAGAACCCGAAACCCGACCCGAACCCGAACTAAACCGAACCGAACCTAAACCGAAAATAAAAAAAAGTTTTTATATGTCTAAAACCGAAAAACCGAATCACCCGACCCGAACCCGGGCCTAGCAATAAGTATTATTTTCTACAGTTTTTCCCACTGTATGTGACAAAAACGTATATGAGAATTATCTCCCTTTCTCTTTTGTTGTTCTTTCATCTTTCTTTTATTTATTCATTTTCATTTATCAAGGAGAAGCGCTTCAGGAAAATCGATTCGCGGCTAAATCGATTGCTTCTGCTTGGTACGTTCTCATTCTCCATCTTCCCTCAATCCATCAATTCTCAATCTCGCTTCTCTATTCATCAATTTGATTGTCCTTGATTCCATTGTTTCGTCAAGAGAGAGAGCTTGCTTACCTCGAATTTCGAATCATCTCGAATAACGTCGTGAGATCTGATCCCGAAATGCTCACGTTCTCCATGAATTTTGATCTATTTTTCTCTGTTTTCTTCTGTGTTTGATCCGTAATCTAGCCGAGACTCTAAGCTCGTCGAGATCGCACTGAACCGTTCTAATCTCTGTGCTCTGGCTTATCCATCCCCATCTTTCGCAATGGTGGTCTGCAAATGCAGAAAGGTATGATTTCGTTTTATCATCTTTCGGAAGCTTTACTGTTTCGTGATTTCGCATCTGAGCTTTTGAGTTAAATATTGGGAAATAGTTTTCCATTTGTTTGCATGTGTTCCCTTGATTTGGATTTGCATTTTTGCTTTTAAGTCTCCGTAAGACTTACTGTAAAGATTTTGGAATTTGCCTTTCTCAGCGTTGTGTAATTTTAGGGTTTAATGTGAAAAATGAGAAGAATATAAGAGGCTTTATAATAAAATAACAAGTAAAATGGAGAAAATTAAGAATATATGTTAAGTTGGAGTTCTTCAATTCGATGTTCTCTCATCAAAATCTCTTATCAGTCGTAAACCAAAGAAGTCCTTTCCGTAAATGATTGTCCGGCACTTTCCCGGGAGGTTACTGCCAGCTTTTTCAATCCCGTACAAAATTGGTTTGGAGGCTGCACGGAGTTTCCGATCAGATGCGGCACTCGAAGCCATATTCAATGCGTTAGAAAAGAAAGTATCAAACTTAGTGCTGTACAATTATCCATCCTTCTCCGGCGCTTTTTCGGCTCTCTTCGCTCATCTTTACCACTCTCGGCTCCGTAGTCCCTGTCTCATCTTGCCTTTCTCTTCGGTCGTACCATTTAGGTAATACATTTCCTCTTCTCTTCTTGTATCATCAATCGTTGCAGGAGAGAGTTTTGTCACTGTGTTGAATCCTCATTTTCATGTTTACATTCGATTTTTTTCCAAAGGGAATAAAAATTAATAATTCTGATTCAGAAACTGGGAATTTGGAAAATCTTGCAGAGTTGAAGATTTGTGTTTGGAGGGGTTCGAGAGGTGTTATCTTCTCGATTTTGTTGCTCCTACGGACTTTGCTGATACGATTTTCGGGAATAAAGCTTGCGAGTACGTTCACTGATGTTGTTATTTACAAACACTTTGACCCAAAAATTTGAGCTTTATTTGGGGTTTAACTTTTTTTTTTTTTTGGATTTAGGATCATATGTTTCGATCACCGAAAATCAGCTGTTTCAAAGGCTGGTTCTATCAATAAGGATACGAAGAGGTTTAAGATTAATGTTGATATTGAAGAGAGTAGCTCAAAGGCTGTGTATAACTATTTCTCCACTAAGATCATAGATCAAACATCTTCCGAGGTTAGTGATGACAAAGATAGTGAGTAATAACTTTGCATTGATTGGTGTTTAATCATAAAAGTATATGTTTTCATCTGTTTGTTAGAGGGAATCTCTCAGTTTGGTAGATGATGAAGACAAAAGTCGGATTGAATCCGTTCTTGATTACATCGAAAATATCGATCTTAGACAACGGAGATTACCAGATATCAAGGCTTTCAGCTTCGGCCTAAGAGAGTGGCGCTCAAGAATTAACTGCATCACGAATCCTTACATGTTCGAACAGGTTCGATGCTTCATTTCATGAAGTGTTTTTGAATCTGAGCATGTCCTTATATATCATTACTCAGCGAATCATTTCATGTCTCTATGTTGTAGTTGTTAAGAATAAATTCAGCGGACCTCATTGCTTATGGGAATTCATATTTTTCATCTCGACTTATTGATGCAAAGAAACTGCTGATGCTGAACAAAGCTTTCAAGATCAGATTGGGAAGAGGGTTTTATGGAGAATGCCTGGTAATCGCTTTTTTTTTTTTTTAGTTTTATCAAGATCCGCTTGTTTTATAAATCACTGACAAAGTCATTTGATTTTGTTTTTATGTGTAGGGAATGCGTGCAGATGGTAACCATCAACTAAGCGATGAACTAGGCAAGCTACTTAGTCTACAAAGTGCTGCATCTGGTTTGAGGTAAATTTAAATTTCTTTATGATTGCTTGCGTCTGCTGTTATGAGGAATTGTTGATTGCTGTTATGAGGAATTGTTGATTGTATGTTAGTAAAATCTCCTTAAAAACAGGCCAATAGGAGCTGTTACATTCATGCAACGGAATAATCTCAAAATGTGCTTCGACGATATAACCGATACATCTGAAGTTGCTAAGGTTGGTTTGTTTCATATTTGACTGTAAGCTCTTTGTTATTGTTGTTTTTGGTTTGGTGATCGATTAGACTTACATATTTATGTTTTTAATATTTTGGAAAAGGCTTATGGTGGAGGTGGAGTTTCTTGCTCAAGTTCGTTCATCATAAGAATGGATGAATATAATCAATGGATTGCGAAGAATCCAACTTGACCACACTTCTTAGCAACCAATCTTAAAGCTAATGTCTCTGACACATTGGCATTGTGAAAGACATTAGACTCCAAAGCCAAGTATCAAGTAACAAATTTGGTGGGTGGATAACAAAAGGCTGGGCTGATAAAGTTAATAACTGAAGAAGGAGAGTAACTTTGAGTCGTTCCCTTTCTTGAGCCTTTTTCGCGGAAAGGATAGCCTAAACCGTCTTTTCATTTCGGTTCACTGTTAAGATTACGCTTTTGTTTGGTTCGTTAAGGCGGTAAGATCGAACGGCCTATAGAAAGAAAAACTGAAGAAGTGCAAATGTATACTTTTTCTTAGGCAACTTTGGAAACATAATTTGTATTTATATGAGTGAAGATTATACAATACCAATGAAAGAAAAAAGAGTGACCAAAGATAAACTTCGAGCAACACCAAAATGAGATATGAGTCAAAAACTGATGATTGCCATAAAATTGGAAACTTCAAAGATCATGGAAAAATGTTATGCATTTGAATCAAAGAAGTGTCAGAGAAAATAATGTGAAAGAAGTGTTAGAGAAAATAATGTGATAATTTCGAAGTAGTTAAATAAAAGTGTGTGATTATTGAAATACACACTGGAAAATCATCAATATATAAACTTGAGATTTAATAGAACATGTTAATTTAAACTGAAATTTTTTTTACAATCGAATATTTTGTTAAGATTTGATTTGAAAACAACTAAAAGGCAATGATACTACATATAATATTTTTTGTGCTTTTGTTTTAAAAGTGTAGAATATATTATGTTAGATTTTTTTTTATTGTTGAATGTTTCTTTTTTGTAAATTATATTTACAATGGTACTGATTTTTTTGTGATCTTAATTATAATTTTTAACAAGGTTAAAATGTTTTTCACTCATTTTTTTTAGATTTTGAATCCGTCAAGATTATTCAAATAAATTTTATATTTTGAAGGTTATTTTCAAATATTTTTTTTCAGTAAAAATATATTTTGTTTTAAATAAATATTTTTTTGTATTTCCTATATTTTTATTTTTAACTTTTAGTTTATTCAGTCCAATTTAATATTTTTCCTATGTAATAAGTATTATTTTCTACAGTTTTCTACAGTTTTTCCCACTGTATGTGACAAAAACATATATGAGAATTATCCCCCTTTCTCTTTTGTTGTTCTTTCATCTTTCTTTTATTTATTCATTTTCATTTATCAAGGAGAAGCGCTTCAGGAAAATCGATTCGCGGCTAAATCGATCGCTTCTGCTTGGTACGTTCTCATTCTCCATCTTCCCTCAATCCATCAATTCTCAATCTCGCTTCTCTATTCATCAATTTGATTGTCCTTGATTCAATTGTTTCGTCGAGAGAGAGAGAGAGCTTGCTTACCTCGAATTTCGAATCATCTCGAATAACGTCGTGAGATCTGATCCCAAAATGCTCACGTTCTCCATGAATTTTGATCTATTTTTCTCCGTTTTCATCTGTGTTTTATCGTAATCTAGCCGAGACTCTAAGCTCGTCGAGATCGCACTGAACCGCTCTAATCTCTGTGCTCTGGCTTATCCATCCTGATCTTTCGCAATGGTGGTCTGCAAATGCAGAAAGGTATGATTTCGTTTTATCATCTTTCGGAAGCTTTACTGTTTCGTGATTTCGCATCTGAGCTTTTGAGTTAAATATTGGGAAATAGTTTTCGATTTGTTTGCATGTGTTCCCTTGATTTGGATTTGCATTTTTGTTTTCCAACTCTCTGTAATTTTGTTAGAGAACATGATGAACTATTTATTTTTGCTTGGCTCATCATGTGAACGCTAATGCTTTTTTTCCTTTTTCTTGTTTTCAGGCTACCAAGCTGTATTGCTTTGTTCACAAGGTCCCTGTTTGTGGGGAATGCATTTGCTTCCCGGAGCATCAAACTTGTGTGGTATGTTGATCAATTGTTACCACGAGCTGATAGTTTTCAAGAGAGAATTAAGTTTCTTCTTGTTTGGAATGTGGTGTCTTTGTTGAAATAGCAAAATTAGATGGAAGATCTTTCACTGTTGAACAGAAGCATTTTTGGTTTAGTTGTTGGTTGGTATCTACTATCTACATGCAATATTAAAGGATACTCTTGATACATGGTGCTTAAGTGGTTGTGTGGTAATATAACTGACACATTAAGAATCCAATATTTTCCAGAGTAGAAGCTCATCTGATTCTGTCAATCTAGCTCTTTCCTACTGTGTTTATTTTCTTTAGTTACACATTTATGTGTGCATAAGTAGCCGTGTATTCTATTTAATAATCTTTCTGGAGCCGTCTTTTACTCCTATAAAGTTGAACAGTGTTCATTTTTTTTTTTCTTTCTCTTTTCTTCTTCATGGTTGACATGGAGGGACAATGCTGAAAGATGTTTTTTTTTTTTTTTCATGTTGTACTCAACAGGTCCGGACTTATTCAGAATGGGTGATAGATGGAGAGTATGACCAGCCTAAGTGTTGTCAATGCCAAGTAGCATTTGATGAAGGGGCAGGTCTTCAAGTCACTCGGTTGGGTTGCTTGCGTATGTTATCTGACTCTCGCTATTATTGGGCTGAATTTTTATATCTGACTATCTACAACTAATAATAGTTTCACCTTCTATTTGTATTAGATGCTATACATACAAGTTGCTTGATTTCACTTATCAAGGGGTTTCCTCCTCATACTGCACCTGCTGGTTATGTCTGCCCATCATGTAACACCCCTGTAAGACCTATTGATTCGTTTTTAATTTGTATAAAAACTTATTTTGTGTTCCTGTTTCTATCGCATTGTTTTCCTTGCGTGTTCGTACACAGTGAGAACTCTTGTTTGGTGTCTCATATTTATACATGGATTTTGAGAAATATTTGATTTGGAGTGATTTTATGTGTTTCGCTATAGCAATAATGAGCTCTTGATCAGTGTTGTTCTTTCTTTCTGGCCATAGAAACATTTTAAAGAGTATTTGCATGTCAAGACCCATGTGTACCTTTGTAGGAGGACTTGGGTGTCTCGTTTTGGACCTAACTTTATAGGTTGAATGTTGTAAAACTGTTTCAAGTCAATAATAGTACCTATCCTTGTTCGTAATGTAGCAGATTAAAGTCAAGCAATCATTTTTACGCCTTCCAGTATAGATAAATCTTGGAGAAGTAATTAAAATTAGAGTATCTGATGATAGGTTATTCATGATCTCTTGAGTCTTTCTATTAAACTTCCGATGACTTTGAGCTGGTTCCTTTGTTCTGGTGTGGAATACGGCACCCTATGATGTATATATACTGGATGTTATCTAGGTTATTTGGTCCTTCGGGTGTGAGTTAAATGCCATTCCTTTCTGTCTTTCTTTATTTACTTGGATTTTTTTACTTTGTATAGCCTGGTTTTATCTTATCTTACTTCGAAATGTTGATCTTTGCTGGGAGGGAGAGTGCCATATTATAGTTCTCTTATGGTCTTCAAATGCAGATATGGCCTCCCAAGATGGTCAAAGATGCAGGATCTCGGCTTCATGCACAGTTAAGGGAAGTGATTTTGCAGGTTAGTTTTAGCTCAATTTCTGTTACAGATTATCCAACTTTTTCTTCTTGAAAGTATTCCTTTTCTAGTGTTGCCCCCACTTAGACATGTCTCAATGAGAGCGTATAATTATTTCCACTGATGTGTCGCATTGTTTATCTTGACTTGTGAACGCTATTACATGGCCCGAAAGGAATGCTGTATTAGTTAGATTTTTATGGTCTGTTCTCTATGTGGCAGACTGGTCTCGAGAAGAATCTATTTGGGAACCATCCAGTTTCTCGATCCACCGAATCCCGTAGCCCACCTCCTGCATTTGCTTCAGATGCACTAATTAATGTACCATCTCATATACAAGAAGGGAAGAATCTTCCTGATGGTTATTCAGTAGCTGGAAATGGAGAATATTCCAAATCTGCGGTTTCAGAGATAGTTGAGATAGATGTTCCTACTGGGAATTACATGAAAACCTCAAGCCCTGGAGTAAAATTCTTCTAAGAACTTATGTTTTTTTCCCACGAAAACTATTTGCTGTTTCTTCGCTTCTCTGGTTACTCACAATGTCTCTAACTTATAATTTATGCTTGTATATAGCTTGCTAATGCTGCTGCACGTAAAGGTGTACCCACTGTGGACAGGCAGAACTCGGAGACTCTATATTATGCGGACGACGAAGACGGGAATAAGAAGAAGTACTCAAGAAGAGGTGGAATAAAAGACTTGCTATTTCTTATCTCTCGTCCCTAAAATAATACATAACGTTTTTGCTTTTCTACAATACTTTATTTAGCATTGTGGCGTGACTGTGACTGATTGTTTTTTGTTTCATGCAAAGGTCCTCTCCGCCACAAGTTTCTGCGAGCTTTACTACCGTTTTGGTCAAGTGCATTACCAACTCTACCCGTGACTGCACCACCTCGTAAAGACACAACAAAGGCAGAAGATGGTTCAGAAGGACGTGTAAGACATCGATCATCAAAGATGGACATAAGGAAAATACTCCTTTTCATAGCAATCATGTGAGTTCTTCTGTTTCAACTGCTTCTCTTATGTATATACATGTCAAGTGTGGGCAAATCGTTTAAGTCTGTGTATCTGATTTGCAGAGCGTGTATGGCGACAATGGGGATTTTATACTACAGACTTGCACAACGGGTCATTGGTCAAGACATACCCGATGAGGAGCAGCAATGAGGTAATATGGTGATGATAAGACTGTGACTCTCTGCTTTAGATCCCTTTTGGGACGACTAGAAAATGTTTTTTTTTGTTGTTACAAGTTGATTTCGAGAATTGTTGGGATGCGAATCTTTGTGACGGTGTTGTCCATGTTTTGTCGCGGGTCGGAAGTATATTGATTGTTATCTGTTTCTATTTCCTCTGACATGTTTTAGTATGTAGTAGTTGGTTTTTTGGTATAGACGAAATTGCATTTTACGGACGCTTATAGCATTTTTTTGTTTTTGTTTTTATATATTCAAACATTTTTCGTGGGCTCTAGAGTAGTATCTCTCATTGAATCGTCATCGTTGTCGTCTCTTAATATGAGTTAGATTAGATTGAACACTTCTCGGTATTCAAGTAGATCTCTCGTAACAAAACCCCAAAATTGTTTGAAGAAATAATTTGAAATCGAAAATGCTCTATTAGTAACGCAACATGTGACTCAACGCCTTGAAGCAAATTCTCAACCGAGAAAAAGTGACCGTTAATATTTGAAAGGTACTCGAGAGTCTCTAAGAGCTTCTGACATTGAACCTTCACGGTAAAATGTTGGGTGACCCAAAATGCTTAACCGAACGCGAAACCAAAAAGGTAAACCGAATCCATATTGGAAAAATACCTGAACGGGTTTTAGATTTTTTACCCGAAAAACCGAAGCCGTAAGTATCAAAAATACTTGAAATACAATTATATATCTAAAATATTTAATTATATTTAAATTTTATGTAACCTGTTTATCTGAAATTACAATTAAAAATCTGAATATATGAATTATTTTTAGACCAGAATAACTTAAATATATAAAATAAATAAAATACACAATTTTTTAGTTATATTCGTCGAAATTTAACTAAATTTTAATCAAATTTAACCAATTTTCATTTTATGTTATCAGTTTCTGGGACCGAACCTAAACGGAAATTCTAAAATACTCGATCGGTTTTATCTCCAAATCTAAAAATCTGAAAAAAACTGAACAACCCGAATGGAACCCGAACACCCACGCATAATTTTGAGCGTTCTTATCACTTGGTGGTGGCAACTTTATCCAAGTGTGGTGCTAGCTCACCGGTTTTTTTATCAACATCACTGTTTCGGCTATAAAAAATTGTGGTGATCTCGTATCTTCCCTATATATCGAGTTACTTCTGTTGTTTTCAGATGAGTTTCATGAACTTTTTCTGTCTAAACACCGATTAACTTGGTGAAAAGTTGCCATACTACAATCTCATCTTGTCTCACTCATCAAAGTGGTATCAGAGAAATCCATGTTATTGGAGAGAAGTCCATCATTTCTCTTCTTGTGCAAAACGTTTCAGATGGATCTACCCAGACGAATTGACTCTCAATCAAGCCTATGCTGAGCACATAAATAGAGAGATGGTGGATCTAAAGGCAGCATATGGAAACTGTTTTTGATGTTTTCCAACTCATAAACATATGCAAGAGCAGCAAAGGAGATGAAGAGCTGTAAAAGAGTAGAATCTTCTAATGAAGGTGGGAGGTGCTTCTCATGGTACTAATTATATGTTGGAGATATTTTGAAGGAACATGGGAGAAGGAGAAGCAGAAGAGACATCTGTCCAGATAACTCTCTCGATTGGATTAGATCTATGGGGAGAACATTTCAATACACTACATATTACGACGAGAAGAAATATAAGTTGGCAACCTTGCGGCTGAAAAGTTATCCTAGTCTTTGGTGGGATACCTTTGTGTGATATGCTCAAATTATCCCTAAAATATTCTCCAAATTAAGTGATCGATAAAATACTTAGGGGTCGAATTTTACAGAGATTCAAGGTTCACACAATAGATTATCGATTTTCGAATTATGCCAAATAAGAGTAAATGTAATTAAAAGACAGCGAAGGATTTCAGAGAAGTTTGTAAATTCGATGGGAACTAGACATAATGTTAATGGTTTAATTAAGAACTGTTCTTGAACACGAAACACGATATTCAAATCAATCAACTTTCATTGCATATATTTCTATGTTTAGGTCATAGAATTCCAATTGTTTTTTTCAAATTCAACAGTTCAGACTTGCAATAAACTCAAGTTTGATAGGTTCACAAAATCCTTAAACCAAATTCTTTTGCAAATAAGTATTTTGCTCATCTAGGATTATTTTCAGGAAATCAATAACACTTTCTTGTCTACCAATTATCTTACGATCTAAATTCTAGGTGATCAATCCAGAACTAGAATTGGATTCAGTCCAGATTAAGAAGCTATATGATTACCCTAACAATTTTATCCAATCCTACAATCCGTCATCAACCTAGAAAAAATCCTAAATCTAACAGCCATATTACTCAGACATGGTTGATGTAACATAAATTATAGACTAAATACTTGCATTAAGAAATCAAAAGAAGAAGTAAGAGAGTTTGAAATCTTCCCTCTAACATAGTGACTTCAGATTTGTCTCTCCAAAGCTCTCTTGCAATCTCTCTCAAAGTATCAAGATAAAAACCAAGATAAGTCTAACAATGACTTTTAAAACCTAATTATAGTCTATATTATGAAAAGGACTTGTTTTGCAAATAGGTGAAACTTCAGAGCACTTTCCTTTCTTCAAAACTTGTGAGAATATGAACTCGTGATCGGCGTCGACCGACACCAATGGGTGGTGTCAACCAACACCATGCTCAAAGATGACCTCCTAATTGCTCTTCTCAGCTGCAAAACTTCAATTGCTCCATAATCTTCCAATACTTTCAACCAAGCCCAAAATGTACCTGAACCTGCAAAGACTCCAAAACAAACATAAAAGACTTTATAAACAAACCTATATCATGGTAGAAAACCCAGAAAACCGTGATATATCAGTGTGAGAGAGGAAAAATCTCATATTAGAAGCTTATGTGAATTATAATGAGAAGATTCTCATCTAAAGATTATACAAACAAGATCTGTACCTGAAGTTTACACACTTATAGAAAGAAAAGTGAACTGTTGAAGAATACACAAAGGAGTCTGAACTTCTGCTAGGCTTCGGACTTTGGGTTATTTTCGGGGTTAGGATCGGGTAATTCATGTTTTCGGTTCTGAAATATACAAACTGATCGGATTTTTTTTCTAATTGTATTTTGGATTCGGTTCATTTTATTTCGGGTTCAGGTTCGGATATTTTGGACTCGGATTCAGTTTATTCGGGTTTCTTTTTTTTTGGTTTAGAAAAATAGAAGCCATCCGGATTTTTTAAACTTACTAGGTTTTTTGCCCACGTTACGCGTGAGATTTTTTTAATAACTTTTACAAAATATAAAATCAATTTTATTTGTTGAAATATTATTATATATTCATAATAGTATAATAGAATATATTTAATCACTAAATTTATATAGTATCAGTGAATCAGCTATTTACATAATCTTTTGCTTAACATATTTGTCATTTGAATTATTTTTAATAAATAACCTATAGTATATTGGTATATTTAATAATATTCTACTCAGTTGTGAAGCCGAGATTGGCGGACGCTTACATCGACGGTTGATTGCAAAATAACTGAATATTTTTTTGTGAATAATTCATTATCTTCTATCTATAAATTCTTTCTAAACTTATATATATTATATTTTATAAATAATTGGATATTAGACTCAAGTCAAACATTTTAACCTCTTAAATCTATCTAGAAATACAAAAATGCAATTTAAAATTTCTTATTTGTAAACTTTTTAATTATATATTTGCTAAAAAAAACTACGAAAAGAAATATGGTTTTATATTCACATATAAATCTATTAAATTCTCAATATTTAACTAATTATATAGCCTCAAATTTGTTTAATAAGAAACTTACATATTTTTACAAAACCAAGATAAGTTTAAATAGAATAATGTAATTTAATACTTTTGAATTTTAGAATTTCTGATGTTTAAAAAGTGATATTTAAAATTTACTGTAGAATATTAATTTTATAGAAAATATTCAATTTCAAGAATAAATTCAATCATGTTGACAAACTTTAAATTTAAGAAATTAATGATAATTATTATTTATTAACACATCATATAACGATTAAACTAAATGCAAACACTCTAAAATATGGTCCAGTAATTTTTTATATCACATCATATTTTTTCTCTGAAACTCTAAAAGAAATCTTATTACTTTACATTTTTTTAAAAAAATTATCAAATCTCTTAATAAATATCATAAATTTAATTTGTTATTCTTTTATTAGTATAAGGTTTCACTAAAACCATTATCTAACTAAGAAATAAACCTATGCAGAAACTTTTTTTATTATTATATTTGATATATAATTTTTGGTCAACAATACTTATTCTAAGTTATATGTGGTGAATTATATATGGTAATTTTTGGACACCCTCTGTTTTATATCCGAGATATAGATTTTATTTTCACAATTATAATTCCATATCAATTAATGATTTTATTATTTTTTATAATCTTTTATTTTTATTCAGGACTTAAAAACGTTTTATAATAACTAAAACAAAATATAAAAAATACAATTAAATTAAGATGATAATTTGGAATATTTAGTTTGTTATTTAAAAGCTAATATAGACAATTTTAAAAGAGTATAATGACAATTTATTAGTATAATATTTAATTGGTAAAATTTGTCAGTTTAATAGGTATATAATGTCAATCTTATTAGTATAAGATTTCACTAAAATCATTATCTGAACTAAGAAATAAACCTATACAGAAATTGTTTTTTATTATATTTGATAGATATTTTTATATAGTGAACAATACTTATTCTAAATTATATATGGTGAATTATGTAACTGAGACAATTACATTAATTATGAAATTTGTTTAATATTATATTAAGTAACTTTTTATTAATAGAAATTTGTAGATCTGTTTCTTATTTTTTCTATTTGTTTTTAATATTCTTAGATGTAGTTTTTATTAAATTTATTCTATTTTTTTGTCACCATTGTAGATTATATAAAAGTTAATTATAGAAATGAGAAAGATTATTTTAAAGTAAAATGTTTCCTAATCTAATAATAAGTTGAATTTTTATTTAATAAAAAATTATAGATGATTTCCTTATTTATATTTTAAATTGGAAACTTTCTTAATCTAATATTAAGTTAACTTTTGTTTAATATAAATTTGTAGATAATTTCCTTAACTTATATATTTTTCTATTAACAATACAATTATAAAATCTAGAAACTTTCTTCAATTTTAAATGTTGATGTGGAATGATACTATCAGTTATTTTAAAATTAAAATCCTATGTGGACACCCTTAAAACACTATAACTTCAACTTTTATATATTAATATATTCATCGGGTTCGGGTTAGGTTCGAGTCGGTTTATTCAGATTTCGAGTTTTCGGGTTTAGATAAATAGAAACCGATCTAATTTCCTAAATTGTTTTTTAGGATTCTGTTTCAGGTAATTCAGGTCGGGTTCGGATTCAGATTCGGGTTTCGTGTTAAAATCCTAGGCCTAACTTTTGCAATAAATGTGTGATTTTCAAGAGCCACAAGAGGGAACCATATTTTGCTTTATACATGGTTACTAATGAGGAGATTGCATCTGAAGTAGAGTTGGAGTTGCAGCCTTTATGAACTCTCGATGATGTGGAGATGATGAAGTGCATCTTCTGCATGTATATTACACATTTATAAGGAGAACATGTTCATGGGCTTTCTTTTTTATTTTGGCCTTTAATATTTATTCCAGTTTTAGCTTCTTCAATAAGTTAGGATTTTCGTTTAGATTTTCTATTTGAGAAGCAAGGCCAATTTGTATTGTAGCTCATGATGGTGGCCAACCTTGTTGTCCTACTTCATCAGCGTCGATGCTTCACTACTTAACATGCATCACATCCTTGTCTTGTTTCAGCTTCTCGCATGGCGTGTACACTTCTTGTCTTACTTTACATACTTGTGATGACGCATGATTAGCACCGACATTTATCATTTCCGGAGGTGGCTGCAGTGGTGAGTCAGGTCGCCCTCCTTTTTAGTATAAATAGATAATTTTTCAATCAATAGAAAACAAGAACAAAACTTAAACCTCAAAGAGAAAGAAATATAGAAGAGAAAATCAACCCAGTATAGGGGTCACTGGAAAAAATACTGAACAACTTAGGACGGAAAATCTCTGGGTAAGTCACTTAAGCCCAAACTTTTTTCTTCGACTTATTTCCCGTCCTGAATCCAAATATGAACTTAGATTTCCCAAATTATTTCCGACCATCTTAGAATCAACACTGGTCATGCTTGATATGCATGGTATTGATTAGTTGGAATGATTACCTGATGGCCGTTTGGTCTAGGTGGTTAGATTTGTTGAACAATCTTGATATGCGCATGATAAGAACCAAACTCTATATTGATTCAATTTACACCAAGAGAATCAATACTCCGAATGTAAATTGTAACCTAAGACTCAAGAACACTCTCTCGAATCTACGTAACAAACATCTATTCAATTTCTAGATAAGATCCAAATGGACAAAGCAACTCTCTTTATATCTCGAGCTAAGAGTACAGTTAAACGACGTAGTCCCACGACGTCTCGTTTCCTTCTTCTCTCGTAATTGGCTCTTGGTTCGGTTTTTCTCGATTAAAAGCTTCTCGGTCCCGGTTTAGCTCAACGGTCCTTTTCTTCTGATACACATGTTTTAACCCTAATTTCCTACTACAAGTGCACAGCAAATCGTAGTAGTACTTAGGGATCGATCCCACGAAGACCAAGCTTACACTATGATTTTAAAGACTAAATAAAAAGCTAAGATGAATCAATATGTTGAGTTTCGTAGATAGTAAGAAATAAAAGCAAATCGGTTGTGAAACAATAATGAGACAAGCGTTAGGTCAAGGCAATTCGCAGGCAATCCAGAGCAACGGGTCAAACAACTATTCAGACTATGATTAAGCACCAGTCTAGAACTCAAACACGAAGATAATATCAATCCACTGTCGTGGCATCAACAACTTTGTCTAGCGACCTAGAAATCCTAACTGTCGTTGGTACTAGAAATTGCAAACAAGCATTATAGATCAGATTTGATATGTTCACAATTCTCCAATACATCTACTTTCGCAGGTAATGAATAAATTGCTCACCAATGTTTCTTCTAGCAACCTAGCAACTGTCGTTGACTAAGTTAAACCCAATATTATAAAATCAAGTGATCAAATCGATTTAAGCATTAAGAACAACACGGGTGAAGACATCGATTTTATTTGCCTATTTGTGCTTGACCAGAGCTCATGAATTCCTTTGAAAACCTTAACCTAACTAAGAGATCTACTCAAGCATGATGAAAGAAGAAAGCAAAACAATAAAATAAAAAGACTGCATCGATATTAAAAATAAAAGAATAGGGTTCAGAAATCTTCTTAGAATTGTAGCAGAGATCTTCTCCCTTATAAGTAGAAAGCCCTAAGGTATTGAAAAGCTAAAAGCAAAGATAAGATGATTAAAAACCTAAGACTAAAAGGAATATATTTATTCGACTCTTCATAGGCGGCTGCTCCTCTTATTTTCGTGATTAGGATTAGGTCAAATCGACCTTCCTTATTTTTCTCCGAAGCAGCGAGCAGGTGCTTGCTGGGTGTCCGAAAATCTGGAGCAGGTGCTCACTGAGTGGAGCTTGTATTACTTCGCAGGATTTGTCTTCTTTTCTTCAATTCTGGTTCTTTTCTGATCTAAAGGCTCCAACTGCTCCAAACTCCATAACAGCACCATAGCTACCTAGAATCACCTGAAATACACTCAAAAACTCTAGAAAGTAATTAGATCCTAAGGTTAATATGGGTCACAATCCCAACATATCAATTCCCCCAGACTTAGATCTTTGTTTGTCCTCAAACAAAACTAAAATCAAGACAAAGAGAAACCGGTGGAAACTCGCAAAATCTCAGAAACCATGAATAGACCAATATCTGCAGATCACATACTTTAAAATAAGAGATACATAACCTTACCGAAAACCTCTCCAACAAATTTCACCAACCTCAAAACCGTATGGCTTGCAACCCCAGAAAAATCTAAGTACAAGACAATAGACTCTCTACATTCAATTAGAGGTGGCGTGAGCTTCTTGTTAAGAGAACTAGCTTAGTAAAACGAGGCTTGGTAAAAATGAGGCTAATATTTGAAGGTGGAGCTTTAGAGTGTTTAGGGTTGCCGTGTTCCAAAGAGAGTGCAGGATATCGCACAAAACGGCAAGGGAGACTGGACTCATTGATGTCCACAACCCCTAATTCACTCTTCTCCTTTTACAAAACTCTTCAACTCGGTTCTTCTTCCTTTTCTTGTTCTCTTGCGATTAACACATGCTTCAGGACACATCTTTGAGTTACTAACTCACCACCCCTTTTCCTGAGTCACTAACTCGATTTTGTTTTTATATATATATATAAAAAAGAATAAGGGGGGCCTTTACATTGCGTGTGTCCTTCGGCGAATTGTGATTCCTTTGTCCTCATACCCCAGCAGGTCATATTGAAACTCGTTTCTTTTCTGGACATCGTGGAGCAGGTGCTCCTAGCTAGCGAGCATGTGCTCGTGAATTTTTCTTAGCTATCTCCTAACGACTTCTTCAGCAAGAGTGAATCAGAGGTCGCGTTAGTCATTTTCTCCCCAACCTTTTTGCACATATCTGCATAGATGAGAAATAAAAAATACGAGTGCAAGTGGTTGACAAGAGGTTAAGGTCAGGGTGGGGTACTAACTAAAAGCTAGCTATTCAGGATCAACAAGATTGGCGAAAAGGATAAGAAGTCCTGAATATTTGATGTAACACGTTTTCTAATCCTAATGCCCAAAACAAGAGGAATTAAAGTCCAAATTAAGTCCAGATAAATTAGAGTCTAAAGTCTATCCGATGAAACCTTAAAGGGACTGAAGTTTTCTGGCCTGAAGAAGGATTCGAATGTGAAGAAGCCTCAACTCGTCTCTGTACTCTAAATTCTGCAGCAATGTTCACTAGAAAGCAGGTCAAATTCATAATTGGTTAAAAACTCATCATAGATTTTGGTCCTAATTTCCACAGGTTTTGATTTGACCCATATGACAGACTGACTCAAAATAACAAAAGACTCAAAAGCAAGTAATAAGGTACTGACTCGAGAGACGACCCTCCCCCGGACTTACTTCACACTGTCTCGGTGTGAAAATAAGCAAGAGAAGAGTCCGAGAAAACTTACCTGGGTCGGTAGGTCAAAGCACCAAGGCGGAGCAGATGCTCCGGAACAGAATGGGGTGCTCCAGCGTTTTTCGTCTCTCATTTTTTTTGTTTGAAACAAAGAAAACCAAAAACAAAATTCAATAGCAAAAGAAAATAAAATAAAATAGAAACAGTTACCAGTGGGTTGCCTCCCACTCAGCGCTTGGTTTAAGTCACTAGCTTGACTTGGTGAGCTGATTAGGCTTGAGGTGGGTCGCTTAAGGGAAAGGATTCCCCTTGTGCGATAGATGAATCAGCGAGGTATAGCTTCAAACGCTGACCATTGACAACGAATTCTTTCCCCTTGTCGTCCAGCAACACCACAGCTCCATAAGGTCGTACTTCCTTGATTGTAAAGGGCCCACACCATCGTGATCGCAACTTCCCGGGAAACAGCTTCAGCCGAGAGTTGAAGAGTAGAACTTGGTCGTTGGGGGCGAAGTTGCGAGTGAGAATGCACTTGTCATGGTAGGCTTTGGTTAGCTCCTTGTAGATCTTCGAGTTCTCATAGGCGAGAGGCCTAATCTCCTGAAGCTCATGTAGCTGCATCATACGCCGCTCTGAAGCTGGCTTACTGTCATAGTTGAGCAGCTTAACCGCCCATGCGGCTTTGAACTCAAGCTCGACGGGGAGGTGACAGGATTTGCCATAGATGAGGTGGAATGGTGTGGTTCTGAGTGGCATTTTGTAGGTGTTCCGGTAAGCCCATAGAGCATCGTCTAGCTTGGAAGCCCAGTCCTTCCGATTTGTGCCCACAGTCTTCTAAAGGATGCTCTTGATCTTGCAGTTAGAAATCTCGACCTGTCCACTTGTTTGTGGTTGATAGGGAGTGGCGACCTTGTGCTTTACACCATTCTTACGCAGCAGAGTCTCAAAGACCTTGTTGATGAAGTGAGAGCCTCCATCGCTGATAACAACTCGCGGAACACCAAGTCTTCGGAAGATGATGGATTTGAACATCTTGATCACCACCGTTGCATCGTTTGTGGGACTCGCCAATGCCTCAACCCATTTGGACACATAATCCACGTCACAAGTATATACTCATTCTCTAAAGAGGATGGGAATGGACCCATAAAATCGATGCCCCATACGTCAAAGACCTCGACTTCGAGAATGAAGTTCTGTGGCATCTCGTTTCGCTTGCTGATGTTGCCATGTCGCTGGCATGAATCGCATCTAGAAATAAAGTGCTGAGCATCCTTAAACATCGTAGGCCACCAATGTCCAGCTTGCAAAACCTAGGAGACTGTCTTGAAAGTGGCGAAGTGTCCAGCATAAGAAGAGCTGTGACAGTGAAAAAGAATCTCTGGTATCTCTTCCTCAGCTATGCATCGTCTGAATATGTCATCTGGGCAATGCTTGTATAGGTATGACTCATCCCAGAAGTAATGGCGGATATCCTTAAGGAATTTCTTCCTTTTGTTGCCCACAAAACCGTGCGGTTCCAGATCAGCAGCTAGATAATTTGCAATCTCGCCAAACCAAGGAATCTGAGGACGTTGGCCACTTTTGATTTGGTTGCAGAATTCGGGCTGAGTAAATCTGCTCTTCAGGGAGGCTGTCATCGAGTGGGAGTTCTTCATCAATCCGCATTCTAGATAAATGGTAGGCAGCTCCATTATCTATTCCCTTCTTGTCTTTGATCTCAAGGTCGAATTCCTGGAGTAGAAGGATCCACCGGAGGAGTCGCGGCTTAGCATCTTTCTTGGTCAGCAGGTATTTGAGTGTCGCACGATCAGTGTGTACAATGACCTTGGAGCCGACAATATAGGATTGGAACTTCTCAAAGGCGAAGACCACAGCTAGAAGCTCTTTTTCGGTTGTGGCATACTTGCACTGAGCATCATCCAATGTGCGGCTGGCGTAATAGATCACATGAAGCTTTTTGTCTTTCCTCTGGCCAAGAACTGCACCAACGGATAGTCACTGGCGTCCGTCATCACCTCAAAAGGTAAGCTCCAATCCGGTGGCTGCACAATGGGTGCGCTGACTAATGCTCCTTTGATCATATGAAAGGCCTCAAGACAGTCGCTATCAAATTCGAACTTCACCTCCTTGCACAACAGCCTCGTGAGGGGTCTAGCTATCTTCGAAAAATCTTTGATGAACCGGCGGTAGAAACCTGCATGCCCCATAAAACTGCGGATCCCTTTGACAGAAGTAGGCGGTTGTAGATTCATCATGACCTCGATCTTGGCTTTATCCACTTCGATGCCATGCTCTGATATACGATGGCCAAGTACAATCCAATTCGTCACCATGAAGTGGCACTTCTCTCAGTTCAGAACAAGATGTTTCTCCTCACAGCGCTGAAGTACCCTGCATAGATTATACAAACAGTCAGAGAAAGAGCTCCCATACACCGAGAAGTCGTCCATGAACACCTCCATGATGTCTTCGATTAGGTCAGTAAAGATGGACATCATGAAACGTTGGAAGGTTGCTGGGGCGTTGCACAAGCCGAATGGCATGCGCCGGTAAGCGAACGTGCCATAGGGACATGTGAATGTCGTCTTCTCCTGATCGTCCGGGTGAATAGGTATCTGAAAGAAAACCTGAATAACAGTCTAAAAAGCAGTAGTATGGATGGTTAGCGAGTCTTTCAAGCATCTGATCATAAAGGGAAAAGGGAAGTGATCTTTTCGAGTTGCGGCATTCAGCTTGCGATAATCAATGCACATTCTATGGCCGGTTATGGTCCTAGTCGGTATCAATTCATTCCTATCATTTTTTATCACAGTGATTCCACCTTTCTTAGGAACTACATGAACAAGACTAACCCAAGTACTATCAGAAATAGCATAAATCACACCAGCCTCTAGAAGTTTCATTATCTCCTTCTTAACAACATCTTTTAGATTCGGATTGAACCTCCTCTGATGTTCTATAGAACTCATCGATTCTTCTTCTAGATGTATCCTATGCATGTAAAGATCAGGAGAGATGTCAGTGATATCATCAAGCGAATACCCTATAGCCTTTCTATACTTTCTAAGCTCACATAAAAGTAAGGCTACTTCTACATTATTCAAATCAGCATTCACAATCACCGGGTAAGTAGAGTTTGTTCCAAGAAATGCGTACCTGAGCCTGGCTGGTAGGGTTTTGAGCTCAACTTTAGGGGCTTTTAATTCGCTCCAAAGACTATCGATCGGAGCAAGAGGCGGAGTAGGTGCTCGCGGAGTTGGAGCAGGTGCTCCTACTGTCTCTACCGATTTTTCCTCATCTTCTAGGCTTGTGTACGCCACCATCTGCTCCATTCGCCGGCTGGAATCTAGCATCTTAGCAAAACTGTCGGCATCGTCACTCATGAAACTATGCTCTCGTTCGGCTAGGGTTAAGGCAGTTTCAAGAGGATCCGGGCAAAGAAGTTCTTCAGCTGCCTCATCAAAAACATCATCCGCACCTTCCACTGTAAAGATCTGGCCATCCAGCATAGGTTTCTTCAACAACTTATTCATTTCGAAAGTCATCACCATATCACCTAGTTGAAGATCAATCACTCCATTATGGACATCAATAAGTGCACCAGCTGTGCAAAGGAATGGTCGGCCAAGGATGAGGGGATCTTTCGGTTCTTCCTCGAGCTCCAATACCACGAAGTCGGCAGGGATCATAGTATCTCCAATCCGCACGTGTAAATCCTCCAACATGCCCACCGGAAGCTTTGTTAATCTATCTGCGAAGACCAAAGAGATGCGTGTGGGTTTGAACTTGGTGAAGCCTAACCACTTTGCCACAGAGTATGGCATGAGGTTGACGCTAGAGCCGAGATCGCATAAAGAGCACGCGAAAGTCATGGGGCCAATCTTGATTGATAAGACGAATCTGCCAGGATCGCCTCTCTTTGTAAGCACCTTATTCTGCAGAACAGCACTGCACTCCTTGGAGACCACCATCACGTTTTCCTCCTCAGCTACTTTTCCAGAGACTAGGGTTTTCATGTACCGTTTGAGAGCAGGTATCATCTGAACGGCGTTTGTGAGAGGCAGTTTCACGGTTAGGTCTCTGAGCATCTCTCTTCATTTAGCATCCTCTAAGTCCTTGCAAGACTTCTTGGGCAGTACAGGATACAGAACCTTGGGTTTGTACACCCTCGCTGCCGGATTGCTGGCCGAAGTTGCTGGAGTTTCTTGGCCGAGCATGTGCTCGGTTGACGGACCAGGGTGCTCGGTAGGCGAATCTTCTTCAAAAATCTCGAAAGGTGAGGCTGATGTCCCAGCGTGTGTTGTGCTGTTGCTCGATTCACCTTTTCATAGACGCTTTGATTTCCTTGGAGCTGGTGCTCGCTGGGTGGGACCACGTGCTCTGTAATCGCTTCTTTTCCTTTTGCCGACTTCGAAGCTGCTGATACACGAGTTTTAAACCCTTATTTCCTAGTGCAAGTGCACAGCATACGAAGTAGTATTTAGGGGTCGATCCCACGAAGACCAGTTTCACACTTTGATCTAATGAGCTAAATCAAAAGCTAAGACAATTCAATTTTGTTTTTGGTTTTGTAAATAGTAAGTAATAAAAGCAAAATCGGTTGTAAAGATAATATTAAACAAGCGTTGGGTCAAGGAATATCGCAGGAGATTCAGAGAAAAGGATCAAACAACTATTCAGGCAATGATTAAGCATAAGTTTAGAACTCAAACACTAAGATAATATCGATCCACTCTCGTGGTATCAATATCTTTGTCTATCAACCTTGACCTCCTAACTCTCGTTGGTACTAGAAATCGTAGACAAGCTTTAAGAATAGGTTTGATTTGTTCACAATTCTCCAGTACATCTACTCTCGCAGGTAATGAATAAATTGCTCACCAGTGTTCTTTCTAGCAACCTAACAACTCTCGCTGTCTAAGTTAAACCTAATATCATAAAATCAAGTGATCAATTTGATTTAAGCATTAAGAACAACAAAGGTGAAGACATCGATTTGAATAGCCTATTTGTGTTTAACCCTAAAGCTCATGAACTCCTTTGACAAACCTTAACCTAACTAAGAGATCTACTCAGACATGATTAAAGAAGAAGAAAACATAGAGATTATAGAGTTCATCATAAAAGCTTGAATAGATAATGAAAGCTGAAAATAACTTAATAAGAACTTGAACAAAGCATAAATATAGATAATAAGAACTGAAAGTAAACTTAATAGAACTTGATTAAAGCACAAAGATAGGTAATAAGAACTGAAAGTAAAACTTAATTAAAGCATAAATGTTTAAAGCTTAAAAGAAACTAATAAGAACTTGATAAAAACATAAAAATTAAAGCTTAAAAAAGAGAAGAAGCAATGTTTAGAAGCTAGAGAAGAGTGGGAGAAGAAGATGGTGTGGTTTGAAGCATCAAGAGTGAGTCCAATATATAAGCCAAGGTGTAGGGGAGTAGGTAAGATGGGAAACGACCGTTCTGTAGTAGAACGGTCGTTCTGAGTGGTCGATCGTAGTAGGTGGGTGTTGGTGAGTCGGGGAACGGTCGTTCTTCGTAGAGAACGGTCGTTCTCTAGGTGGTCGATCGCGAAGTAGGTGAGGAGGGGAACGATCGTTCCTTGGTGAGAACGGTCGTTCTGCACTCCTGTCGACAGGGTAGGTGAGGTGGGGAACGACCGTTCTGTTGGGGGAACGGTCGTTCTGCATGGTCGTTCTACTCCAAGAACGGTCGTTCTTCTCTTCTCCAGGAATGGTCGTTCTTCAGTTGGTCCTTTTCTCGTGTTTTCCACATTAACTCGACTCGAACATGTCCGTAAACGCCAAACTCCTTCAGAACTCCATAAAATCTGTAAAAAGATTCGAAACAATAGAAAAGACTCGAAAAACTAACGAAAGATGCAAATCAAAACTCAAACCGAATACTAAAAACAAATCAAAATATGTTAAAAATACATAATATCAACTCCCCCAACTAAAACCTTTGTTTGTCCTCAAACAAACTAAAGCTTAAATCGAGAAGAAAGGTTTGAAAACATGGGAAAATCACTTATTCTTTAGAACCCTTAATCAACCAGCACTAGAGTAAGCCAAATCAAACAGTACCAACTTAAGTTAAGACCTCTTGTAATTTTCCACAGATTTACTAACCATCCAGATTCCAAACCACAACCCATAAGAGTAATCTAAAATCCCCATTGCTGACCTTATTAAGTTTTACGTGCAGTCTCATCGAGGGACTATCGATCAAAGGACACATGGACTCTAACTTACCCAAGTACTGAATTTATGGATAGCCGGCTTCTAGTCTCCTTTCTTCCTCTTTTCTCGCTTCCAATCAGTCGATTTTTCCCTACTAGGGTATCATTTTTTTTTTTCGACTGATTGTTCTCTGTTTTTTTTTAGACCAGTATCCAATGATTTAACTACTTTTAAAAGCTATACCCTTTTTTTTTTTTAGAGACAATGAAGGGAAGAGAGAGGGAAACCATAATCACAGACTAATCCTATCAGACCTAAGCAAGGAATCCGATTCAAAGTATACCAAGCCCCAAGATGAGAAACATTAAGTTCATTATATCTAGGCCAGCTCTGGATCATCTAAACACTCAAACAGTATGGGGATAATGGAAGTTCAATTTACCTTTGGAATTTCTTTTTGGTAGAATCCGCTGTCAATGGCTGTAAGAATGGTCACTAAAGTGGTAGCTAAAACAGTTTGTTCCAAAGAAAGATCATAATTCTCTAAAATTTTGACTCAATAAAACAGCGCAAAACGACTTAAACAAGACAAGGAAAACGGAATTAGTACCACCTCCCCCAGACTTACTTCACACCATCCCGGTGTGAGAATAAATCAAGAGAAAGGATGAGAAACGAAAAATTAATAACTTTTTTTTTGTGTGGATAGGCAGAAACAAAGAAAACCAAAACCAAAAATTAGTAGCAAAAGAAAAATAAAAGTTAGAGACACTTACCAGTGGGTTGCCTCCCACCAAGCGCTTGGTTTAAGTCATTAGCTTGACTTTGGTGCCATGTATCAATCAGGTTGGGCTTGAGAGCTTGCTCCAAAACAAGCTCCATAATCAGGCATCCTCATGTTCAGAACCGTACTCAGCATTCCATTCACAATACCAATACCCTTCTCTTTCAACTCTGATGGAAAAATAGCTCTAACTCTAGAGAAAGGTTTAGGATAACCTTTGCACTTCACCTTGTAGTCAACCGAGTGTCCATCATATCCTTGAGGGATCAAAGTCATTTTAGAACTCCCCGTAATCCTTTTGCACTGCACGTTCTCTTGCGTATTTGTCTTCTCCCTAAACCTTCCGGGTGGTGGAGTAGGTGCTCGCGGGATCGGAGCGCGTGCTTCTTCACTATCCACTGCTAAGATGCAAGAGGCACGTGTGGTGGTTCCTATGGGGATGGCTTTGTAGAAGAAATTTTTGTCAATCTTGGAAAAACAGACTTGCTTATTCGGCATATCGATGATTGCACCCACTGTAGCCATGAATGGTCTTCCAAGAAGTAAGGGCATGCCATAACCTTCTCTCATCTCCACAACCTGAAAATCAGTTGGAACTAGGCAATCCCCTATTCGGACAGGTAGATCGTGAATGCTGCCAGACGATGTTGTTGAGGAGGTGTTTGCAAATCGTTTTGAGAGCCAGTTGCTGAAGATGAAGGTTGCGGATTTGTGAAAGGCTGAGGTTGCGAGTTCGTGAAAGGCTGCCTTGGCTGATTCCCTCCTTGGAATTGGTTCTGATTAGGAACGAATGGCCGATTCTGGTAGTTGTTGGAGTAGTTATTCTAAAAACCCATCTGCGGCTGATTCCCTTGCTTATGATAAGCCTGATCCTGCGGATTCTCCACATTGGTGCTCCTATAGGAGATGTTCGGATGAGTGTTGAAACCTTGGTTGTTAAAACTGCGGTCCTGTCCGAAACCTTGTCCATTGACATAGTTGACCTCCATCTGATCATCACCGGTTTCTACCTCATAGACTTGAGCGAGGGGTGCTTCTCCATTCTTATTCACAAAGTGGACCGACTTTTGGTTTCCCTTCAAGAGAAGGTTAACCTTGGCTGCGAGCTCTGCAATCTGCTTGGACTCCACGTTGTTGACCTTTTCTCTATCGTACTCCGGACTCTTGTTGCTGGAACTTGCGGCTAAGTTCTCGATCAGCTCTAGAGCTCCTTCCTTTGTCTTTGTATAGAAGTCTCCATTACTCGCGGCATTCAAAGCATTGCGGTAGTCCCATTCTACTCCGTCGTAGAAGGTGCTGAGCAGCTGCTCATCGCTGAAACCGTGGTGAGGGCACTCACGCTTATACTCTTTGAATCGCTCCCACGCTTCATTGAATGACTCGCCGGGATGTTGTTCGAATGAGGAAATCTTGTCCTCAAGGCTGCGGTCTTGGACTTGGTGTAGAACTTTTCTAAGAAAGCTGATCTTGCATCAGCCCAAGTCGGTAGAGAGCCTGGTGGTAAAGATTTTAACCACCGTGATGCTTTTCCCGTAAGAGAGAAGGGGAAAAGCTTGCACTTCAAGAAATCTGGAGGTACACCATTGGAGCCGGTTGTGCTACAGATCTCTTCGAAGTTCTCGATGTGATCCATCGGAATCTCAGCAGGCAGACCGTGGAACAGGTGTTGCTTCACGAGGGCGATCATTTGAGGTTTGATCTCGTAATCTTGCCTCTGCATGGTCGGGGTAACGATCGCAGATCGATCCTGGTAGTATGCATGAGCCGCATCTTTGTCCCCGAAAGCAGATTGTGCAACGAGTTGCCTCTCCTGTTGCAAACGAAGCTGCTTCATGGCTGCTTGAAGTTGTTGCAGCTGGGCTGCGATGTCTATTTGTCCGCCCATCTCTGAGTTGGCTGTGTCAGACGTTTCTGCTTCTTTAACAGGTGTGTTGCGTCTTCTGTTTCCTTGTTCTATCCTTGCTAGCTCGTCGTTTGTCAAGCTAAGAAGGTCTTTGTTGTTTTTGCTCCTTGTGGACATGCACCTGAAACAAAAAAAATCAAAGAAGAAAAGAAAACAGGTTCAGTAAAGTTCTTAGTCTAATAATTCAGCCGTAAACAAAAAGTGAATATTTGGTCCCCGGCAACGGCGCCAAAAACTTGGTACACGAGTTTTAAACCCTTATTTCCTACTGCAAGTGCACAGCATACGAAGTAGTATTTAGGGGTCGATCCCACGAAGACCAGTTTCACACTTTGATCTAATGAGCTAAATCAAAAGCTAAGACAATTCAATTTTGTTTTTGGTTTTTTTAAATAGTAAGTAATAAAAGCAAAATCGGTTGTAAAGATAACATTAAACAAGCGTTAGGTCAAGAAATATCGCAGGAGATTCAGAGCAAAGGATCAAACAACTATTCAGGCAATGATTAAGCATAAGTCTAGAACTCAAACACTAAGATAATATCGATCCACTCTCGTGGTATCAATATCTTTGTCTATCAACCTAGAATTCCTAACTCTCGTTGGTACTAGAAATCGTAGACAAGCTTTAAGAATATGTTTGATTTGTTCACAATTCTCCAGTACATCTACTCTCGCAGGTAATGAATAAATTGCTCACCAGTGTTCTTTCTAGCAACCTAGCAACTCTCGCTGTCTAAGTTAAACCTAATATCATAAAATCAAGTGATTAATTTGATTTAAGCATTAAGAACAACAAAGGTGAAGACATCGATTTGAATAGCCTATTTGTGTTTAACCCTAAAGCTCATGAACTCCTTTGACAAACCTTAACCTAACTAAGAGATCTACTCAGACATGATTAAAGAAGAAGAAAACATAGAGATTATAGAGTTCATCATAAAAGCTTGAATAGATAATGAAAGCTGAAAATAACTTAATAAGAACTTGAACAAAGCATAAATATAGATAATAAGAACTGAAAGTAAACTTAATAGAACTTGATTAAAGCACAAAGATAGGTAATAAGAACTGAAAGTAAAACTTAATTAAAGCATAAATGTTTAAAGCTTAAAAGAAACTAATAAGAACTTGATAAAAACATAAACATTAAAACTTAAAAAAGAGAAGAAGCAATGTTTAGAAGCTAGAGAAGAGTGGGAGAAGAAGATGGTGTGGTTTGAAGCATCAAGAGTGAGTCCAATATATAGGCCAAGGTGTAGGGGAGTAGGTAAGATGGGGAACGACCGTTCTGTAGTAGAACAGTCGTTCTGAGTGGTCGATCGTAGTAGGTGGGTGATATTACGTGTTTTTAACGTATTTTTATTCGTTTTTAGTATTCGGTTTGAGTTTTGATTTGCACCTTTCGTTAGTTTTTCGAGTCTTTTCTATTGTTTTGAGTGTTTTTACAGATTTCATGGAGTTCCGAAGGAGTTTGGCGTTTACGGACATGTTCGAGTCAAGTTAAGACGGAAAAACGAGAAAAGGACCAAACACAAGAGAGCCAAGCAAAGGAACGACCGTTCCTTTCCATGGAACGACCATGGAGAACGATCGTTCCCTCCAAGGAACGGTCGTTCCCTCACTCACCAACCCTGCCGACAACAATAGGAGATCAACCGTTCTCTCCCATGCAGGTCGTTCCCAACCTCACCAACTCTGCCGACAAAATACCACGGAACGACCGTTCTACACAGCCGAACGATCGTTCCCCTCTCACGCATCTCACCTACTTCGATCGACCAAGGGGAACGATCGTTCTCCACCTAGAACGACCATTCCCCGCTTCACCTACTCCCCTTCACCTTGGCCTATATAATGGACTCACAACATCACTCTCAAAACACACCTTCTTCTTCCTCCTCTCTTCTCTAGCTTCAAAGCATAGCTTCTTCTTCAGTTTTAAATTTTATGTTTATGCTTTTATTAAGTTTTATTTAGTTTCTTTTAACCTTTATACATTTATGCTTTAATTAAGTTTTACTTTCAGTTCTTATATTTATGCTTTACTTTCAGTCTTTATATTTATGCTTTACTTTCAGTCTTTATATTTATGCTTTACTTTCAGTCTTTATGTTTATGCTTTAATTAAGTTCTTATAAGTTTATATTCAGCTTTCATTATCTATTCAAGCTTTTATGATGAACTTTATAATCTCTTTGTTTTCTTCTTTAATCATGTCTGAGTAGACCTCTCAGTTAGGTTAAGGTTTGTCAAAGGAATTCATGAGCTTTAGGGTTAAACACAAATAGGCTATTCAAATCAATATCTTCACCCTTGTTGTTCTTAATGCTTAGATCGAATTGATCACTTGATCTTATGAAATTTGGTTTAACTTAGACAGCGAGAGTTGCTAGGTTGCTAGAAAGAACATTGGTGAGCAATTTAACCATTACCTGCGAGAGTAGATGTATTGAGAATTGTGAACATATTAAACTATCCTTAATGCTTGTCTACGATTTCTAGTACCAGCGAGAGTTAGGATTTCTAGGTTGATAGACAAAGATATTGGTACCACGAGAGTGGATTGATATTATCTTAGTGTTTAAGTTCTAGATTTATGCTTAATCATTGCCTGAATAGTTGTTTGATCCGTTGCTCTGAATCTCCTGCGATATTCCTTGACCTAACGCTTGTTTAATATTATCTTACAACCGATTTCGCTTTCATTACTTACTATTTACAATAACCAAAAACATATTGAATTGTCTTAGCTTTTGATTTAGCTCAATATATCAAAGTCTGAAAACTGGTCTTCGTGGGATCGACCCCTAAATACTACTTCGTATGCTGTGCACTTGCAGTAGGAATTAAAAGGGTTAAAACTCGTGTATCAAGTTTTTGGCGCCGTTGCCGGGGACCAAATTTTTCACCTTTGGTTTACGGCTGAATTATCAGACTAAGAGCTTTACTGAACTTGTTTCCTTTTCTTCTTTGTTTTTGTGTTTCAGGTGCATGTCACCAAGGAGCACAAGAAGCAGAAACAACGAGGATCTTGTTAGCTTATCAAACAAGGAGTTAGCAAGAGCAGAACGAGGGAACAGACAGAGACGTAACATACCTGTTCCGGAACCAGAAACAACTGACACCGCCAACTCAGATATGGGCGGACAAGCAAACATCGCAGCTCAGCTGCTACAACTTCAGACAGCCATGGAGCAGCTTCGCATGCAACAGGAGAGGCAACTCATTGCACAACCTGCCTTCGGAGACAAAGATACGGCTCACACATACTATCAGGATCGATCTGCGATCGTTACCCCGACCATCCAGAGGCAAGATTACGAAATCAAACCTCAAATGATAGGCCTCGTGAAGCAACACCTGTTCCACGGTCTGCCTGCTGAGATTCCGATGGATCACATCGAGAACTTCGAAGAGATCTGTAGCACAACCGGCTCCAATGGTGTGCCTCCAGATTTCTTGAAGTGCAAGCTTTTCCCCTTCTCTCTTACGGGAAAAGCATCACGGTGGTTAAAATTTTTACCACCAGGCTCTCTACCGACTTGGGCCGATGCACGAGCAGCCTTCTTGGATAAGTTCTACACGAAATCCAAGACAGCAGCCTTGAGGAACAAGATCTCCTCATTCGAGCAACAGTCCGGCGAATCCTTCAATGAAGCATGGGAGCGGTTTAAAGAGTACAAGCGTGAATGCCCTCACCATGGGTTCAATGACGAGCAACTGCTCAGCACCTTCTATGACGGAGTAGATTGGGACTACAGAAACGCCCTGAATGCAGCTAGTAACGGTGACTTCTACACTAAGTCAAAGGAAGGAGCTCTGGAGCTGATCGAGAACCTAGCCGCAAGTTCCAGCAACAAAAGCCCGGAGTACGACAGGAAGAGAGTCAACAGTGTGGACTCCAAGAAGATTGATGAGCTCTTGGCCTTAGTTAACCTTTTACTAAAAAAGAACCAGAAGTCAGTCCACTTTGTGGACGAGAATGGGGAAGCACCTATCGCTCAAGCCTATGAGGAAGAAACCAGGAATGATCAGATGGAGGTTAATTATGTGACGGGACAAAGTTTCGGGCAGAACCGTGGTTTCAACAACCAAGGCTTCAACACTCATCCGAACCTGTCCTATAGGAGCACCAATGTGGAGAATCCGCAGGATCAAGTTTATCCTAAGCAAGGAAATCAGCCACAGATGGGTTTTCAGAAGAACCACTCCAACAACTACTCCAACAACTACCAGAACCGGCCATTCGTTCCAAATCAGAACCGTTTCCAAGGAGGGAATCAGCCAAGGCAGCCTTTCACAAACTCGCAGCCTTCATCTTCAGCAACCGGCTCCCAAGACGAGCTGAAGAACATGATGCAGCAGATCATGGTGAGTCAACAAAAGGCGGCAGCAGAGATCAACTCCAAAGTTGGCACTATGTATGTTGATCTTAATGGGAAGTATGAGGCTGTACGGACTCACTTGAAGCAGCTTGACACTCAGATTGCACAAACCGCTGAATCAGTTAAGAGGACACAAGGTACTAACGCAGAGGTTAACTATGTGAATGAAGACTATGTGGAGAATCAGAGCTTTCAAGCTCATGCGTCTAACGACCAAGACGAGCTGAAGAACATGATGCAACAACTACTGGCGAGTCAGCAAAAGGCAGCATCTGAGATCAATGCTAAGGTTGATACAATGTACGTGGACCTCAATGAAAAATATGAAGCTGTATGGATTCATATGAAGCAGGTCGACGTTCAGATTGCACAGACGGCTGAGGCTATCAAGAGGACACCAGGAACTCTGCCTGGAAAGGCTGAAACACCAAGGAGGGATTTCGTCAACGCCATTGAATTGAGAAGCGGAAAGACGCTCCACCATACCGCGACCTCAACTTCAAAATCGGCAAAAGGAAAAGGAGTGGCGATAGAGCACCTGCTCGTTACCCCAGAGCACATGCTCCCCCGAGATGCTCCCACCAAACCCGCAGAAAATCTTCCAGCAAGGGTTTATATTCCTAAGGTGCCCTACCCAGTTCTACCTAGAGATCAGAAGGAGATTAAGGCAGTCTTTGTAGAAGCAAGAAGTACACCACCAGCATTGAGGGTATTGCCTAAAGTTGAAGATCCAGGAAAATTCTTGGTCACATGCTCGATTGCTGGAATGGAATTCAAGGACGCTCTTTGTGATTCCGGGTCTACTGTTAATCTCATGTCAAAGGCGATTGCAGAGAAGCTGAAAACTTATGAGGTAAAACCTAGCCATATGACTCTTCAATTTGCAAACACCTCCTCAACAACATCATCTGGCAGCATTCACGATCTACCAGTCCGAATAGGGGATTGCCTAGTTCCAACTGATTTTCAGGTTTTGGAGATGAGAGGAGGTTATGGCACGCCCTTACTTCTTGGAAGACCATTCATGGCTACAGTGGGTGCAATCATCGATATGCCGAATAGGCAAGTCTGCTTTTCCAAGATTGACAAGAATGTCTTCTACGAAGCCGTTCCCATAGGAACAACCACACGCTCCTCTTGCATCTCAGCAGTGGATAAAGAGGAAGCACCCGCTCCAATTCCGCAAGCACCTGCTCCACCACCCGGGAAATTTAGGGAGGAGGCAAAAATGCAAGAAAATGTGCCATACAAAAAGATTACGGGAGGTCCTCAAATGACTTTGATCCCTCAAGGATATGATGGAAACTCGGTTGACTACAAGGTCAAGTGCAAAGGTCATCCTAAACCTTTCTCTACAGTTAGAGCTATTCTTCCATCAGAGTTGAAAGAGAAGGATATTGGTGTTGTGAATGGAATGCTGAGTAGAGTTCTGAACATAAGGATGTCTGATTTCGGAGCCTGTTTTGGAGCAAGCTCCCAAACCAAGCCTCACTGATACATGGCACCAACGTCAAGCTTAGCGACGTAAAACAAACGCTTTCTTGAGAGGCAACCCACCAGGTAACATGTAAATAGCGTGAATTTTTTTCATTCTTGTTTTATTTACGCTTCTTGTTTTGTTTGAGATTTATTTCAGGTTTTTATTAAGTGATCGAGAAACCGCTCCGCTGGGAGTGAAGAGAACGGTCGTTCTCTAACATGAACGCTCGTTCTACACAGAAGAAAGATAGAGAGCAACACCGATAGCTCCACTAACGACCACTGAGCTGTGGTTATTTCTATCACCTTTGTTATATCCATTTTTATTTTAGACACTTTTTATTTTTATTTATGACTTTGCGAATTTCTCTTTCAGTTTTGTTTAAACCGGGACGGTTAAAAACAAGTCTGGGGGAGGGATTTATTTGTGTACTAACGTTGTGTTTTATTGATGTTTATTTCTTATGTTTTATTTTCGTGTGTTTAGATTTTCTAAAACAAAAAAAAATATATATATATATATATATTTCTTATGTTTTATTTTGGTGTGTTTATATTTTCAAAAAAAAAAAACCAAAAAAAAAAAAAGAAAAAAATAATTTTTCGAGTCAAAACTCTATGTGATTTTGTTAAACTTTTTGAATTGCAACATGTTCGATGTCATTGCCTTAGGACTGTTTAGCATTGTTTGAGGATAGTTTGGAACGCAGAAAAATCCATAACTTGATCATTTAGTGAATTTCTCAAATCATCTGAACTTAATCAAATTATTAGAACTTAATATGGACTTAATTTATCTCACTTAGGGGGTTGATAATCATGTATTGGATTTTACATTTTGAGTTTTCTTTGCATCATTTCTACCAATCTTTGCTAACTCCAAATGGCTAGACTTATCTTAGTCTAGTACCACACCCTTACCATTTCCATGTTGAAACCCACTTTTCTTCGTTTACTGTCATTGCATTCATGTGCAAAAACTATGGAGTATACGGACCGACACAACTTTTCTTTAGGATTGTGTCTAGATAGGTGGTCTATTTCTGACTAAACTCATGGGATGTGTCTAGAAATGTGATCTCTCTCTTTCAATATATTCATTGAAAATTTTCATTTCAAAAGAGGGTAAACTTTTAAAAAGGGTAGAAGATTTTATTCACATTCAAGAAATAAGCTTACATTGTTAAAATTCTTTTGATGCAGATCTTAGAGACTAACCGGTTCCATTCTCCGATATGTAAAAATTAAAAAAAAAAGAAAAAAAAAATATATAAAACAGAAGGAACGGGAAAGTCGTCAAGGTAATCTTTAAATTTCATGAAACGTTAAGAGAAATCATGTTCTTGTTTGTGACTCAGTTAAAAAAGGGTAAGGATTAGAGTTAAGGAGAGTTGTGTACCTCCTAATTGGTCTGTGTCTCACGGTGATTTTGCATAATGATTTGCATCTGTTTATATTGCTAAAAGAAACCGAAACACTTGAGCCACCAAATACCAACCTTGATACCTGGACCATAACGTGTTAGATATTCCCTTTGTGAGAGTACACGCATTTGATAATGAATGTTAAATATTGAGTTCTGCTTGATCATGAGATTTCACTCATTTACTACGGTTATGGAGAAGTACAATGAAGTACGGTTTGATCTGAACTTTGCGAATGCAGTTTACGGGCAATTGACTTAGAGTATGGTCCTATAAGTTTTAAAAAGTTTCACACGTTTTTCAAACCTCTCCTCTTTGTAAAATATCTGGTTTTGCTTGGGGACAAGCAAAGGTTTTAGTGGGGGAGTTGATATTACGTGTTTTTAACGTATTTTGATTCGTTTTTAGTATTCGGTTTGAGTTTTGATTTGCATCTTTCGTTAGTTTTTCGAGTCTTTTCTATTGTTTTGAGTGTTTTTACAGATTTCATGGAGTTCCGAAGGAGTTTGGCGTTTACGGACATGTTCGAGTCAGTTTAGACGGAAAAACGAGAAAGGACCAAACACAAGAGAGCCAAGCAAAGGAACGACCGTTCTTTCCATGGAACGACCATGGAGAACGATCGTTCCCTCCAAGGAACGGTCGTTCCCCTCACACCACCCCTGCCGACAACAATAGGAGATCGACCGTTCTCTCCCATGCAGGTCGTTCCCAACCTCACCAACTCTGCCGACAAAATACCACGGAACGACCGTTCTACACAGCCGAACGATCGTTCCCCTCTCACGCATCTCACCTACTTCGATCGACCAAGGGGAACCGCTTCACCTACTCCCCTTCACCTTGGCCTATATAATGGACTCACAACATCACTCTCAAAACACACCTTCTTCTTCCTCCTCTCTTCTCTAGCTTCAAAGCATAGCTTCTTCTTCAGTTTTAAATTTTATGTTTATGCTTTTATTAAGTTTTATTTAGTTTCTTTTAAGCTTTATACATTTATGCTTTAATTAAGTTTTACTTTCAATTCTTATATTTATGCTTTACTTTCAGTCTTTATATTTATGTTTTACTTTCAGTCTTTATATTTATGCTTTACTTTCAGTCTTTATGTTTATGCTTTAATTAAGTTCTTATAAGTTTATATTCAGCTTTCATTATCTATTCAAGCTTTTATGATGAACTTTATAATCTCTTTGTTTTCTTCTTTAATCATGTCTGAGTAGACCTCTCAGTTAGGTTAAGGTTTGTCAAAGGAATTCATGAGCTTTAGGGTTAAACACAAATAGGCTATTCAAATCAATATCTTCACCCTTGTTGTTCTTAGTGCTTAGATCGAATTGATCACTTGATCTTATGAAATTTGGTTAACTTAGACAGCGAGAGTTGCTAGGTTGCTAGAAAGAACATTGGTGAGAAATTTAACCATTACCTGCGAGAGTAGATGTATTGAGAATTGTGAACATATTAAACCTATCCTTAATGCTTGTCTACGATTTCTAGTACCAGCGAGAGTTAGGATTTCTAGGTTGATAGACAAAGATATTGGTACCACGAGAGTGGATTGATATTATCTTAGTGTTTAAGTTCTAGATTTATGCTTAATCATTGCCTGAATAGTTGTTTAATCCGTTGCTCTGAATCTCCTGCGATATTCCTTGACCTAACGCTTGTTTAATATTATCTTACATCCGATTTCGCTTTCATTACTTACTATTTACAAAAACCAAAAACATATTGAATTGTCTTAGCTTTTGATTTAGCTCAATATATCAAAGTGTGAAAACTGGTCTTCGTGGGATCGACCCCTAAATACTACTTCGTATGCTGTGCACTTGCAGTAGGAATTAAAAGGGTTAAAACTCGTGTATCAGTGGGTGTTGGTGAGTCGGGGAACGGTCGTTCTTCGTAGAGAACGGTCGTTCTCTAGGTGGTCGATCGCGAAGTAGGTGAGGAGGGGAACGATTGTTCCTTGGTGAGAACGGTCGTTCTGCACTCTTGTCGGCAGGGTAGGTGAGGTGGGGAACGACCGTTCTGTTCAGGGAACGGTCGTCTGCATGGTCATTCTACTCCAAGAACGGTCGTTCTTCTCTTCTCCAGGAACGGTCGTTCTTCAGTTGGTCATTTTCTCGTATTTTCCACATTAACTCGACTTGAACATGTCCGTAAACGTCAAACTCCTTCAGAACTCAATAAAATCTGTAAAAAGATTTGAAACAATAGAAAAGACTCGAAAAACTAACGAAAGATGCAAATCAAAACTCAAACCGAATACTAAAAACAAATCAAAATATGTTAAAAATACATAATATCAGCTGCATCTCGATGGCGTTGACAAACTCTTTCCTTGGTGTCTCAACTTTTCCAGGAAGAGTGTGTCCCCTTAGTCGATTCAGCAGTCTGTGCAATCTGAATGTCCAGCTGCTTCATGTGAGTCCACACAGCTTCATATTTCCCATTGAGGTCTACATACATTGTTTCAACTTTAGAGTTGATTTGTGCTGCTGCCTTTTGTTGACTCGCTAGGAGTTGCTGCATCATATTCTTCAGCTCGTCTTGGGAGCCGGTTGCTGAAGATGAAGGGTGCGGACTTGTTAAAGGCTGGGTTTGTGAGTTGTTGTAGGGCTGCCGTGGTTGAGTTGGAATGAATGGCCTGCCCTGGTAGTTGTTTGAGTACCCTTTTTGAAAACCCATCTGTAGCTGATTTCCTTGCTTAGGATAAGCCTGATCTTGTGGATTCTCCACATTGGTGCTCCTATAGGACAAGTTCGGATGAGTGTTGAAACCTTGGTTGTTGAAACCGCGGTTTTGTCCGAAACCTTGTCCATTGACATAGCTGACCTCCATCTGATCATCACTGGTTTCTTCCTCATAGATTTGAGCGAGGGGTGTTTCTCCATTCTCATCCACAAAGTGGACCGATTTCTGATTTCCCTTCAAGAGAAGGATACCCTTGGCTGCGAGCTCTGCAATCTGCTTGGACTCCATGTTGTTGACCTTCTTTCTGTCGTATTCAGGAGACTTATTGCTAGAGCTTGTGGCAAGGTTTTCGATTAGCTCCAGAGCTCCTTCCTTTGATTTTGTGTAGAAGTCTCCATTACTCACGACATTCAAGGCGTTTCGGTAGTCCCATTTTACTCTGTCGTAGGAGGTGCTGAGCAGCTGCTCGTCGCTAAACACATGGTGAGGGCACTCGCGCTTATACTCCTTAAACCGCTCCCATGCTTCGTTGAAGGTCTCGCCAGGATGTTGCTCGAACGAGGAGATCTTATTCCTCAAGGCTGCGGTCTTAGACTTGGTGTAGAACTTGTCCAAGAAAGCTGATCTCGCATCAGCCCAAGTCGGTAGAGATCCTGGTGGTAAAGACTTTAACCACCGTGATGCTTTTCCCGCAAGAGAGAAGGGGAAAAGCTTGCACTTCAAGAAATCTGGAGGCACACCATTGGAGCCGGTTGTGCTACAGATCTCTTCGAAGTTCTCGATGTGATCCATCGGAATCTCAGCAGGCAAGCTGTGAAAGAGGTGCTGCTTCACAAGTGCAATCATCTGAGGCTTGATCTCATAATCTTGCCTTTGAATGGTCGGAGGGATGATCGCGGCTCGGTTTTCATAGTATGCGTGTGCCGCATCCTTGTCTCCGAAAGCAGGCTATTGCACGAGCTGCCTTTCTTGTTGCAAACACAGCTGCTCCATGGCTGCCTGAAGGATTTACAGCTGAGCTGCCATGTCGGTTTGATCGCCCATCTCTGTAGAGGCGGTGTCAGATGTTTCTGGATCCGGAACAGGTATGTTGCGTCTCCTGTTCTCTCGTTCCTAGCTCTTCATTAGTCAAACTGACAAGTTCCTCGTTAATTATGCTCCTTGTGCTCGTCGTGGACATGCACCTGAAACACAAAGAAAAGAAAAAGAGAAAAACGAGTTTAGTAGGGTTCTTAGTCTAGAAACTTAGCTGTAAACCAAAGGTAAAAATTTGGTCCCCGGCAACGGCGCCAAAAAATTGATACACAGGTTTTAACCCTAATTTCCTACTGCAAGTGCACAGCAAATCGTAGTAGTACTTAGGGATCGATCCCACGAAGACCAAACTTACAGTATGGTTTTAAAGACTAAATAAAAAGCTAAGATGAGTCAATATCAGGTTGAGTTTTGTAGATAACAAGAAATAAAAGCAAATCGGTTGTGAAACAATAATGAGACAAGAGTTAGGATAAAACAATTCGCAGGCAATCCAGAGCAACAGGTCAAACAACTATTCAGACTATGATTAAGCACCAGTCTAGAACTCAAACACGAAGATAATATCAATCCACTGTCGTGGCATCAACAACTTCGTCTAGCGACATAGAAATCCTAACTGTTGTTGGTACTAGAAATCGCAAACAAGCATTATATATCAGGTTTGATATGTTCACAATTCTCCAATACATCTACTTTCGCAGGTAGTGAATAAATTGCTCACCAATGTTTCTTCTAGCAACCTAGCAACTTTCGTTGACTAAGTTAAACCCAATATCATAAAATTAAGTGATCAAATCGATTTAAGCATTAAGAATAACAAGGGTGAAGACATCGATTTTATTTGCCTATTTGTGCTCAACCCTAGCTCATGAATTCCTTTGAAAACCTTAACCTAACTAAGAGATCTACTCAAGCATGATGAAAGAAGAAAGCAAAATAATAAAATAAAAAGACTGCATCGATATTAAAAATAAAAAAATAGGGTTCAGAAATCTTCTCAGAATTGTAGCAGAGATCTTCTCCCTTACAAGTAGAAAGCCCTAATGTATTGAAAAGTTAAAAGCAAAGATAAGATGACTAAAAACCTAAGATTAAAATGAATATACATATTCAGCTCTTCATAGACGGCTGCTCCTCTTATTTTCGTGATTAGGATTATGTCAAATCGACCTTCCTTATTTTTCTCCGAGGCAGCGAGCAGGTGCTCGCTGGGTGTCCGAAAATCGGGAGCAGGTGCTCGCCGGGTGGAGCTTGTATTACTTCGCAGGATTTGTCTTCTTTTCTTCAATTCTGGTTCTTTTCTGATCTAAAAGCTCCAACTGCTTCAAACTCCATAACAGCACCATAGCTACCTAGAATCACTTGAAATACACTCAAAAACTCTAGAAAGTAATTAGATCCTAAGGTTAGTATGGGTCACAATCCCAACATATCATCTTCCTCCTGCAATCCGAACTCATAGGCTTATCAATACCTTCCCCTCCAAAACGAAGCTTGTCCTCAAGCTTCAGAGGTAGAAATTGGGGAATCAAAGTAATATCTTTTTCCCCACGATGTCTCCTGAGGAGGTAAGCCCTTCCACGAAACGAGAGCTTCCCAGTGACCATCCGGACTATAACACGAATCAAGTGCAGGGTCTGGTTCAACCACCACTTCATCTTCCATCGTTAATGACTTCAGCCACAACTTTAAAGGAACCATAATAACGACGTTATATCTATCAAATGTGCAGATTCTGGCTCTGGCACGAGTATCCATTCCAATGTAGCAGCCCCTTGAACAATAAATCTCATAAAACCAGTTTTAACCAGTAGCAAGCTCACAACATTGAGTCTCTGCTTCTGCAAAGCACTTAGTAACTCATTTGTGATGCAGCTCCTGAGACAGATCTTTTGCTTGTGTGATGTAGAAGTTTGAATACTCCATAGTACTCCACACAATCTCAACTTACGGACGAGCAATGTCCCAGCCATAGAACAGCAATCTTGTTCATGTACTGTAGAACAAAATCTTGCAGCTCTTGTGACATTGTTTCGAGAGCAACATTCCCTGTGAAGCTGCCTTCAGGTTGTTGGAAGGCCTCGCATGTTCCCCAAATTAGAGCTGTCAGCTTCTGAAACATTCCCTGTGTCCAAAAAACAAAAATGACTCTAGCCAATGTCTTGTCAAAAGAAGTGTTTTGCAGAATAGGTCTTTGCATGATTTTTCCGAACCGAAACTCTAACAACAACCACCAAACAGCCACTGTAGTATCTTGTTCTAATCCCATGGCTTGAGAAGATCTTGTTATTGTTGTTCCACCCGTGAGTGCATTACAACTACTGGTACTCTTATCATCAGTTAAAATCTCAGCTACTAATCGCAATAAGCCATAATGCTCACGCAGATGATAAGCAACAACTCCAATCTTCTCCAAAACTTCAAAAGGACCAACGACATCCTGCTTTTGGAACATGACTTCCACTTCTGCTTTTGTTGTATCAGACCACGTAACAGCTCTTGAATCATCCATTGTCAACTCCTTAAAACATCGCTTCATTTTGAACTTAAACCACCAATTCTTCGGAAAGTTTCTCCTTTTTAACAGGTTGGTCTTCGTAGAAGCTACCTTAGACACTTGAAATACTGAATTCAGTAGCTTGGTTTCCCGCAAATTCACCAGCTTGTGTCTGATACACGAGTTTTAAACCCTTATTTCCTACTGCAAGTGCACAGCATACGAAGTAGTATTTAGGGGTCGATCCCACGAAGACCAGTTTTCACACTTTGACTTAATGAGCTAAATTAAGAGCTAAGACAATTCAAATATGTTTTTGGTTTTTTGTAGATAGTAATAATAAGAGCGAAATCGGTTGTAAAGATTATATTAAACAAGCGTTAGGTCAAGGAATATCGCAGGAGATTCAGAGCAACGGATCAAACAACTATTCAGGCAGTGATTAAGCATAAGTCTAGAACTCAAACACTAAGATAATATCAATCCACTCTCGTGGTATCAATATCTTTGTCTATCAACCTAGAAATCCTAACTCTCGCTGGTACTAGAGATCGTAGACAAGCATTAAGGATAGGTTTGATATGTTCACAATTCTCCAATACATCTACTCTCGCAGGTAATGAATAAATTGTTCACCAATGTTCTTTCTAGCAACCTAGCAACTCTCGCTGTCTAAGTTTAACCAAATATCATAAAATCAAGTGATCAATTCGATCTAAGCATTAAGAACAACAAAGGTGAAGACATTGATTTGAATAGCCTATTTGTGTTTAACCCTAAAGCTCATGAATTCCCTTGACAAACCTTAACCTAACTAAGAGATCTACTCAGACATAATTAAAGAAGAAGAAAACAACATGATTATAGAGTTCATCATAAAAGCTTGAATAGATAATGAAAGCGGAAAATAACTTATTAAGAACTTGAAACAAAGTATAAATATAGATAATGAGGACTGAAAGTAAAACTTAATTAAGCATAAAGATAAGAACTGAAAGTAAAGCATAAGATTAAAAGCATAAGATTAAAGCTTAAAAGAAACTAACAAGAACTAAATAAAAGCATAAACATAAAAGCTTAAAAGAGAGAAGGAGCTATGTTTTGAAGCTAGAGAAGAGAGGAGGAAGAAGATGGTGTGTTTTGAAGCATCAAGAGTGAGTTCATTATATAGGCCAAGGTGAAGGGGAGTAGGTGAGACGGGGAACGGTCGTTCTAGGTGGAGAACGATCGTTCCCGATGGTCGATCGAAGTTGGTGGAGTTGGTGAACTTGGGAACGATCGTTCTTAGGTGGAGAACGGTCGTTCCGTGCATGGTTGTTGGTGGAGTTGGTGAGGGCAAGAACGGTCGTTCTCTTCTTAGAACGGTCGTTCTCTTCTTAGAACGGTCGTTCCTCTTCTTTTGTCGGCAAGGTAGGTGATGAGGGGAACGATCGTTCCGTAGGTGGAACGATCGTTCTCCATGGTCGTTCCAGCCATAGAACGGTCGTTCCTTTGCTTGGCTAGAACGATCGTTCTTCTTCGGAACGGTCGTTCCCTTGTGTTTGGTCCTTTTCTCGTTTTTCCATCTTAACTCGACTCGAACATGTCCGTAAACGCCAAACTCCTTCGGAACTCCATGAAATCTGTAAAAAGACTCAAAACAAAAGAAAAGACTCGAAAAACTAACGAAAGATGCAAATCAAAACTCAAACCGAATACTAAAAACGAATCAAAATACGTTAAAAACACATAATATCAACTTCCCCCAACTAAAACCTTTGCTTGTCCCCAAGCAAAACCAGATATTTTACAAAGAGGAGAGGTTTGAAAAACGTGTGAAACTCATAAAACTTATAGGACCATACTCTAAATCAATTGCCTGTAAACCGCATTCGCAAAGTTCAGATCAAACCGTACTTCATTGTACTTCTCCATAACCGTAGTAAATAAGTGAAATCTCATGATCAAGCAGAACTCAATATTTAACATTCATTATCAAATGCGTGTACTCTCACAAAGGGAATATCTAACACGTTATGGTCCAGGTATCAAGGTTGGTATTTGGTGGCTCAAGTGTTTCGGTTTCTTTTAGCAATATAAACAGATGCAAATCATTATGCAAAATCACTGTGAGACACAGACCAATTAGGAGGTACACAACTCTCCTTAACTCTAATCCTTCTACCCTTTTTTAACTGAGTCACAAACAAGAACATGATTTCTCTTAACGTTTCATGAAATTTAAAGATATTACCTTGACGACTTTCCCAGTTCCTTCTGTTTTATTTTTTTTATTTTTTATTTTTTTATTTTTCTTTTTCTTTCTTTTTATTTTTTTTTAATTTTTACATATCGGAGAATGGAACCGGTTAGTCTCTAAGATCTGCATCAAAAGAATTTTAACAATGTAAGCTTATTTCTTGAATGTGAATAAAATCTTCTACCCTTTTTAAAAGTTCACCCTCTTTTGAAACGAAAATTTTCAATGAATATATTCAAAGAGAGAGATCACATTTCTAGACATATCCCATGAGTTTAATCAGAAATAGACCACCTATCTAGACACAGTCCTAAAGAAAAGTTGTGTCGGTCCGTATACTCCATAGTTTTTGCACATGAATGCAATGACAGTAAACGAAGAAAAGTGGGTTTCAACATGGAAATGGTAAGGGTGTGGTACTAGACTAAGGATAAGTCTAGCCATTTGGAGTTAGCAAAGATTGGTAGAAATGATGCAAAGAAAACTCCAAATGTAAAATCCAATACATGATTATCAACCCCCTAAGTGAGATAAATTAAGTCCATATTAAGTTCCAATAATTCGATTGAGTTCAGATGATTTGAGAAATTCACTAAATGATCAAGTTATGGATTTTTCTGCGTTTCCAAACTATCCTCAAACAATGCTAAACAATCCTAAGGCCGAACATGTTGCAATTCCAAAAAGTTTAACAATTTCACACATTGTTTTGACTCGATAAATGTTTTTTTTTTTTTTGAAAATTTAAACACACCAAAATAAAACATAAAACATCCACAAAACACATCGTTAGTACACAAATGAATCCCTCCCCCAGACTTGTTTTTAACCGTCCCGGTTAAAACAAATCTGAAAGAGAAACCCGCAAACTCATAAATAAAATAAAAATGTCCTAAATGGATTTGACAGTGGTGTAGGGACAAGAAAACTTACCTGAAGACGTGCACCCCCTTCTTTTTTTTTTTTTTTTTATGGAGCACTCCGGCGGAGCAGGTGCTTGGAAACAGATTTGGGGTGCTCGCTCGTTTTTTTTTTTTTTTTTTTTTTTTCGTGGATAGTCTGAAACAAAGAAAAACAAAACCAAAAATCAATAGCAAAAGAAAATAACAGAAAAACACTTACCAGTGGGTTGCCTCCCACCAACTGCTTGGTTTAAGTCGTTAGCTTGACTTTGGTGCCATGTATCAATCAGGTAGGGCTTCAGAGCTTGCTCCAAAACAAGTTCCACAATCAGACATCCTCATGTTTAGAACTCTACTCAGCATTCCATTCACAACACCAATACCCTTCTCTTTCAACTCTGATGGAAGAATAGCTCTAACTCTAGAGAAAGGTTTAGGACGACCTTTGCACTTCACCTTGTAGTCAACCGAGTTTCCATCATATCCTTGAGGGATCAAAGTCATTTGAGGACCTCCCGTAATCTTTTTGTACGACACATTTTCTTGCGTTTTTGCCTTCTCCCTAGATTTCCCGGGCGGTGGAGCAGGTGTTTGCGGGATCGGAGCACGTGCTTCCTCTCTATCCACTGCTGAGATGCAAGAGGCGCGTGTGGTTGTTCCTATGGGAACGGCTTTGTAGAAGACCTTTTTGTCGACCTTGGAGAAACAGACTCGCTTATTCGGCATATCAATGATTGCACCCACTGTAGCCATGAATGGTCTTCCGAGAAGCAAATGCATATCATAACCTTCTCTCATCTCCACAACCTGAAAATCAGTTGGAACTAGGAAATCCCCTATTCGGACAGGTAGATCGTGAATGCTGCCAGACGATGTTGTTGAGGAGGTGTTTGCAAATCGAAGAGTCATATGACTAGGCTTTACCTCAGAAATTTTCAACTTCTCTGCAATTGCCTTTGACATGAGATTCACAGTAGACCCGGAATCACAAAGAGCATCCTTGAATTCAACTCCAGCAACGGAGCATGGGACCAAGAATTTTCCAGGATCTTCAACCTTAGGCAATACCCTCAATGCTGGTGGTGTACTCCTTGCTTCTACAAAGACTGCTTTAATCTCTTCCTGAGTCTCTCTGCAGTTCCAAAAGAAATCAAGTATGGGGCGATTTTCCAAGGCTTCTTCAAAAGAGATTTCCTTAGGAATCCTTCTCACCATCTTGTTGAAATCAGCTAGCTTCTCTGCACTGATAGACCCCCTCTGATCTCTAGGTGGAATTGGATAAGGCACTTTAGGAATGTAAACCCTCGCTGGAGGATTTTCTGCAAGTTTGGTGGGAGCATCTCGGGGGAGCATGTGCTCGTTGGATGGGGGCACGTGCTCCATCGCCACTTCTTTTCCTTTTGCCGATATTGAAGTTGAGGTCGCGGTATGGTGGAGCGTCTTTCCGCTTCTCAATTCGATGGCGTTGACGAAATCCTTCCTAGGTGTTTCAGTCTTTCCAGGCAGAGCTCCTGGTGTCCTCTTGATAGCCTCAGCCGTCTGTGCAATCTGAACATCGAGCTGCTTCATATGAGTCCATACAGCTTCATATTTTCCATTGAGGTCCACGTACATTGTATCAACCTTAGCATTGATCTCAGATGCTGCCTTTTGCTGACCCGCCAGTAGTTGTTGCATCATGTTCTTCAGCTCGTCTTGGGAGTTAGATGCATGAGCTTGAAAGCTCTGATTCTCCACACAGCCTCCATTCAAGTAGTTCACCTCAGCATACGGCTCATTGCTTTTGTTCGTACAAAGCTGGACACTTCTTTGATTTCTTTTTAACAACAAGTCCACTTTTGCTGCTAGCTCATCAATCTTCTGCGATTCAACACTGTTGATGTATCTAGGCTCATCATACTCATGGCAGCGATTTCTAGAACTTGTAGCCAAGTTCTCAATCAGCTCAAACGCACTCTCCTTGGACCTTGTATAAAAATCGCCATTGCTGGCTGTATTCAAGGCATTCTTATGGTCCCAGTTAACACCATCGTAGAAAGTGCTCAGGATCTGCTCATCGCTGAACCCATGGTGAGGGCAATCTCTACGGTACTCCTTGTACCTTTCCCAAGCTGCGCAAAAAGCTTCTCCAGACTGCTGTTGGAACGAAGAGATTTTGTTCCTCAGAGCTGCGGTTTTAGACTTGGTGTAGAACTTATCCAAGAACGCCGATCTAGCCTCAGCCCATGTCGCCAAAGATCTAGGTGGTAATGACTTCAGCCAGCGTGAAGCTTTTTCTGCAAGAGAGAAAGGGAAAAGCTTGCACTTCAGGAAATCCGGAGGTACACCACTCGAACCGGTTGTGCTACAGATTTCTTCGTAATCGTCAATATGGTCCATCGGGTTTTCTGCAGGTAAGCCGTGAAACAAGTGTTGCTTCACCAAGGCGATCATATGAAATTTGATCTCGTAGTCCTGCCTCTGAATTGTGGGTGGAATGATGGCGGCTCTGTTTTGGTAGTAAGCATGAGGGGCATGAATGTCCCCAATGGCAGGCTTTTGTTGTGGTTGTAGCTGCTGTTGCAACTGTTGCATCTGCTGTTCTATCCTTCGAATTTCAGCAGCTACATTGCCACTAGCAGCTTGCTCGTCGGTTTCGTCGCCCATGTTGGCTGGATCCGACTTCTTCTTCTAATCAGCTCGTTCTAACCTTGCTATCTCCTGATTGTCCTAAAACACACAAGAGAAGAAAAGAGGAACAAGTTAGTAAATCTTAGACTAAAAATTCAGCCGTAAACCAAAGGTGAAAATTTGGTCCCCGGCAACGGCGCCAAAAACTTGATACACGAGTTTTAAACCCTTATTTCCTACTGCAAGTGCACAGCATACGAAGTAGTATTTAGGGGTCGATCCCACGAAGACCAGTTTTCACACTTTGACTTAATGAGCTAAATTAAGAGCTAAGACAATTCAAATATGTTTTTGGTTTTTTGTAGATAGCAATAATAAGAGCGAAATCGGTTGTAAAGATTATATTAGACAATCGTTAGGTCAAGGAATATCGCAGGAGATTCAGAGCAACGGATCAAACAACTATTCAGGCAGTGATTAAGCATAAGTCTAGAACTCAAACACTAAGATAATATCAATCCACTCTCGTGGTATCCATATCTTTGTCTATCAACCTAGAAATCCTAACTCTCGCTGGTACTAGAGATTGTAGACAAGCATTAAGGATAGGTTTGATATTTTCACAATTCTCCAATACATCGACTCTCGCAGGTAATGAATAAATTGCTCACCAATGTTCTTTCTAGCAACCTAGCAACTCTCGCTGTCTAAGTTTAACCAAATATCATAAAATCAAGTGATCAATTCGATCTAAGCATTAAGAACAACAAAGGTGAAGACATTGATTTGAATAGCCTATTTGTGTTTAACCCTAAAGCTCATGAATTCCCTTGACAAACCTTAACCTAACTAAGAGATCTACTCAGACATAATTAAAGAAAAGAAAACAACATGATTATAGAGTTCATCATAAATGCTTGAATAGATAATGAAAGCGGAAAATAACTTATTAAGAACTTGAAACAAAGTATAAATATAGATAATGAGGACTGAAAGTAAAACTTAATTAAGCATAAAGATAAGAACTGAAAGTAAAGCATAAGATTAAAAGCATAAGATTAAAAGCATAAGATTAAAAGCATAAGATTAAAGCTTAAAAGAAACTAACAAGAACTAAATAAAAGCATAAACATAAAAGCTTAAAAGAGAGAAGGAGCTATGTTTTGAAGCTAGAGAAGAGAGGAGGAAGAAGATGGTGTGTTTTGAAGCATCAAGAGTGAGTTCATTATATAGGCCAAGGTGAAGGGGAGTAGGTGAGACGGGGAACGGTCGTTCTAGGTGGAGAACGATCGTTCCCGATGGTCAATCGAAGTTGGTGGAGTTGGTGAACTTGGGAACGATCGTTCTTAGGTGGAGAACGGTCGTTCCGTGCATGGTTGTTAGTGGAGTTGGTGAGGGCAAGAACGGTCGTTCTCTTCTTAGAACGGTCGTTCCTCTTCTTTTGTCGGCAAGGTAGGTGATGAGGGGAACGATCGTTCCGTAGGTGGAACGATCGTTCTCCATGGTCGTTCCAGCCATAGAACGGTCGTTCCTTTGCTTGGCCAGAACGATCGTTCTTCTTCGGAACGGTCGTTCCCTTGTGTTTGGTCCTTTTCTCGTTTTTCCATCTTAACTCGACTCGAACATGTCCGTAAACGCCAAACTCCTTCGGAACTCCATGAAATCTGTAAAAAGACTCAAAACAAAAGAAAAGACTCAAAAAACTAACGAAAGATGCAAATCAAAACTCAAACCGAATACTAAAAACGAATCAAAATACGTTAAAAACACATAATATCAGTGTCCCATCTTGTCAGTTTTTGTTACATGAATGAACACCAGTGGCCACGGTTGTCCTTCTGCAGATGAAATCCGAGTGGTAAGAGAGCTTTGCTGCAACTTGTTTGCATGTTGGTCATGTAAGCAGCTTGTATGGCTCAACGACGCCTCTGCAGCACCAGATATATCCAAGGTTTCTTCCAGAATCTGTGAATTTATCTCATGTCCCAGTACTAATCCCAATGCCAAGCTGTTTCCGAGACTGAGAAGACAAACAATCAAAACACAATAATTCTGAAGCTATCGGTATGTAACTCGGTTTGGATTGTCTCCAAATCCCTCTGTTGCCCAAAGTACGAAACTGAACCAACTCTAACCATCCTATCTGCCACACTCTTGTGTTTGTCCTGAATTGTCGAATAAACTTTTGCTTTTTGTTTAGGAGTCATGTCTTCCCAGAATGTTTCTTCTGCTTCATTGCTCTCCTATTTCTCTATAAGAACTTACTTTTGTACCTAAATGTCCATGATTTAAGCATTTTTCACTGCATACTCTTGAGCTTTTCTCTGCTTACTTCCAAAGGCATTTGTTCAAATAGTTGGTATGAACAAAGTTTTGTCACGATACCTGATGATTTCTCAACAATCTCAACCCCGTGTTTGACATGCAAAACATCTATGTTATGCAGTTGTCCAGCTTTTAGTGATATTGCCTGAAGATCTTTAAAGATCAAATCCTCAACCTTCTCTATCACTATGTTTTTATTCACACCCACCAAATTCATTCCACAATCCTCTAACCTCATATCTCTATGGCGAGATTCCAAGGAAGAAATTGGTATATGAGTTTGCTCTATTGATTCCTTCTCAAGAACCACGTGTGAATCAATTGCTTCCTGCGATTCTTTTGCCTGGATCGAGCTTATCTCCAACGTTGAAGCATCATTTGATAGCTTTTCGTTGTGTTCTTTCTCCTGAGTTGATCCTCGTGAATTCATCATATCTGTACCACACTCTTCACGTAGCTTCATAGCATCCATGAAGTCTTGCAGTCTTCGGTCACGCTCGATACGCAATCGTATTTTGTCTGGATCATCCTCTTTTCCCTAGCGTACCACCAGTGCATTATTCATCTCATTCCAACTGCGGAATAGCATGATCGATTCTAGCCGACACACAAAATCTTTTGCTTCTCCTTTAATGCAAGTAAGAGCCATATCCACTTTGTGCCAATCCGAAAGGTTATGCTGAAGGAAAAGAAATTCTATCAAGTGAGTCCGTAGCTTCACCTCCGTACCATCGAAGATCGGACTCCCCATTGTCTCCTTACGAGTCACCGAACGTTTCCGCAAGAACTCCATTATCTTCTCGAACTTCGCATCGATTCGCTCCTCCAGTGACACCATCGACGCTTGGATTGTTCGCGATTGTTCGATCCAGAATGCTCACGACGCACCAATTTGATAAGAACCAACCTCTATATTGATTCAATATCAATGATCGATTACAATTACACCAAGAGAATCAATACTCTGAATGTAAATTGTAACCTAAGACTCAAGAACACTCTCTCGAATCTACGTAACAAACTTCTATTCAATTTCTAAATAAGATCCAAATGGACAAAGCAACTCTCTTTACATCTCGAGCTAAGAGTACAGTTAAACGACGTAGTCCCACAGCGTCTCGTTTCCTTCTTCTCTCGTAATTGGCTCTTGGGTTCGGTTCTTCTCGATTAAAAGCTTCTCGGTCCCGGATTAGCTCAACGATCCTTTTCTTCCTCCTGCAATCCGATCTCATAGGCTTATCAGCGCATTGATATGATTATGCTATTATAATACATTATATATGGGAAGTGTTGTGTGAGGCCATTTAACAAATCATGGTATGAGGCTTAGCTAATCACACTTGATTTGACCAGAGCTAAGAAAGCAAGGAGAGACATGATTGTTATTTGGCGTGATGGTTTATCGAGGTTATTGGACGTGATGGTTTATCGAGGCAACCCAATGTGCGTGTGTGAATGAATGACCATCAAGTTATCTAGCCTTTGTGGCTATGATCCGTATGGGGCAAAAGTGTTACTGGATTGGATAGAAGGGGCAATGTCAAATGTGCAGAAAGGCTTGGATAAGGAAATAAAGTATATATTATTATGCATTTAGTATTGGAGTTACTTATGCATGAGTTACTTATGCATTTAAAATGGTGGTTGTTGCGTATGATGTAGATGTGTTGTGTGATGGTTGTTATTTTGGGTTTTTGGGGATTTGATTATGCGGGTAGGGGAAACCGGATTCACTTAGTAAACTAGTTTTATTTTGCAGGTTACCATTAGTGGGAAACCATACTGGCCAAAGGAGCTTAGGCACAGACGGTGTAGTGTTGTGCCTTTAGCAAATACAAGTAGGTCGTTAGTATGTATGATATTATTTTGAGCGAGCGCTGAGCTCTAAACCTGGATCTATATGTAGTTTTGTTTACACGTGAAACTTAAGTATCATATGAATCATAAGAATAAAATGAGTTCGTAAAATACTTGAGTTTCCATAAGGTACTAGTTCTACTCCGGATGAACTAACTATCGGAAATGTCTTTGGTTGAAAAAGCTTAAGCCTCGGTTGATCAAGTCAACTTAGACCAAAATTGGATATGGGGTGTTACACCCTCTTCTCTCCGCGTCAGCAACGCACGAACAGGGACGATTCCTTCCACCATATTCAAAATGTGAAGACTATCTCGACAGTTCATGGGTCGGAATAACACCTTCAGATACGCTCTATTTTCCACGTCGGGACTCGTGACACACCAGTTGCCAAAAAAAAAAACAATGGCATCCAAAATGCCAACGTTTCTCCTCGTGCAGTTAGGACCCGAAACACGGCTTGAGTCGCTTGACAATGGACGAAGACGAGAAGAACACATCTCATTCCCGAAGTGGTCTATCTCCCACTTAGCTCAAAACACTATTCCATCTAAAGTATGTTAAAGCATCTCCAGGAGTGAGAAGCTCAAAATGAGTATCTCAACTAGTAAAAAATATTTTTTTAATAGATTTTGATTAAACAATTAATTTTCTTTCTTTTTTAAAGAAAAGAAAACTATACACAAATTGACATGTTGCAAAGAACCATTTATCTATCTCTTTCTTACTTTTTTCTTTTTTTTTATTAGTTTTTTTGTTGAGCCAGAACCCCACCGATGTATATGTTCTAATGTTTAATCGCCGTACAGATTGTACACCCACATTTACCCGACAAAATTATTTATATAGATAAAGAAATTTTTTCTCTTTTCTCATGCAGCCACCTCATCAAAAAGAAAATTTCATACATTTCAATTGTATTTATTAAAATAGGACACCATTCAACGACAATAAACAACAAAATATTTTATATCAAAACATACATAATAACTACATGCAGTTTTCTTCAATTTTCTCTTCTCTTTTATTTTTTTTCCTTTACTTTCCTCTTCTGTTTCACTGTCTCTTTCTCTTTTTACAGTGAAAACTGGTAAATCACAGTATAAATGATCTAGTTATCAATTACAAACATCAGCACCTCGACAAATCACAAACACGACTACATCAAAAAAATTAACAAAACAAGAGATTTAATCTAACAACAAACACCAACATACCAATTTCTGCCTTTGAAATTAAGGTTAAAAATCATAGAAACACAGGTGAAGATAAATAGACCAAAAAAGAAAAAAATAGAAATCAATATCGACAAATCTTTTCGAAGGTAATAAAAATTAAAAGCAAAAAAATAAACCAAAAAATAACATGGGCCAAAAAGCGAAAAAACTAGTATTTAGAGAAACGAAAGAAAATGCAACAAAAAAACCAAGAATGAGTATTTAAACTGACCAATAATATTCTATATATAATGTAATGAAATGAAGAGTATAACAAATAAGCAGACATTAAAATAAATATAGTAAGCTATATGAAGTGCACATAGAAAGAAAAAAAAAAGAGAAACCAAAGACAAACAAAAAGTTGTACTAAAAAACTAAATATAAAATTGCCAAACAAAACAATAAAAAGAATGATTATAAAATTAAAAAGAAAAAGAAAAAAAAACAAACTATAAATGATTAGTAGAAAATTAGTCTCATCTCCGCGCGTAGCGCGGACCAACCCTAGTTTCTAACAAAAGAGAGAAAACAGAAACTAAAAATATGAAACAAAGATAATGTAAATTCCACACCATCTAAGTAGTACAAAATAATAATTTATTATGTATCTTTATGTTTATGTGCTCGTAAAAAGCTTTATTATATAAAATTTTAATTGTATTTTGTATTAATATCTATATATATATATATATATATTATATATATCAAATTTTGTCATATTTTATGATAATATTTGCCAAACAACATTACGGCAGACAGTGGCGGAATATTTATGTAGTACCATTTTCATTGATGACTTTTGAACTATTTTGGATAGAAAAGTTATTGATGATATATATATATATGTATGTATTTTTTTCTTAAATAAAAACACTTCTGTGAGTTGAATGAAAGTCACGTCCTTTATACATTATTTGAGAATCCATTTTTAGGAGTAATCTTGCATTCATGTGTTATTTACAAGGATGCTATGATGAGGTGTCAACACCACAATCATCCTCAAGCCAAATTTTTAAAAGGACATCATTTACTAAATTATTTACAAAAAATGCCATTAGTATTAATTTGGTGAAACATAGTTTATATGAATCATTTATACTTAGTTCAACATTTATGAAAATATTATTATTCTTTCTATTTCTACCAAATATATTAAATTAATTGTTTTCTTAAATTCTTTATCTTTTTCTCTCATTTTCTGGTTGAACAAAATTTTATATAAAGTAATAAACTACCACATTACACATATATTAAAAATATTATTGTTTAACACAACTAATAATTAGAATTTTTAGAAACCAAATATCAATTACTAAAATGATGAAAAATATGAAAATATCTTCAAAACCCCACATTGGAAATGAAGATGTGTGATAGTTCAGAATACTATAATATAAAGCATCAAAATGATAAGAAATCATGAAAGTAGAAACTTTGTTTTAATATGCATCCAATTTTAAGAGAAATATTTTAGTTTAATATTTTTTTAATGAAACCATATAATTAAACCAAACTAATTTTATATTATAATAAATATTTCTACTTGAACAGGTTGAAAATATTTATATAAATATATTAATTTTTTAAAAATAGTTTAAATTGGTCTAAAAGTTAAATTATTAAAAATATTTTTATTGTTCAAATTCAAATTAACGGATTGAAAATATCTGTGTCGAATAGATTTAATTAAAGCGATTATTTTTCTTCCAATTTTCCTGATGGAGCATTAATTAATAAACGTATGTCATTAGCAAATATAAGAAAATTATACAATCACATTCGATTTCAATAAAAATCAGTTGTCAAAATGATTTAATCAAGAGACTAATTCTTCTTTTTATTTTACTGATTGAACATTAATTGAAAAATTAATTCTGAACAACATATATATAAACATCGCATATTAATTTTTTTTTTAAAAACCATGAAATCAAAGTTTTAATTGTATTATGATGGTATTTCATAAATATACAAGTAATAAATTATTTGTTATATTTTCTGAATATAGTATTACATGCATAATGTTTTTTGCGAAAATAATTTTTTAAAATTCAATTATTTTTATATTATATTTTCAAAATCATAATAATAAATTATTTTATATATATTTTGCACGGTTTATTACCTAGTAGACAATAAACACGATTGCAATATTTTATATAATACTGATTTATTCCAATAACTTAATATATGAAACTGGAGTTAAAACAAAGATGAAATAAATTTCATTCATATTAGTAACAAAGGATTTTTTTGTCCGCTATTAGAAATATCTAGGTCCATGTATACTCTAATTTGGGCACAGCTTTACCATGTGTGAAATATATCCCATCTTCTCTAGCATCCCAATAATTTGTCTTGCCATGATCAAATGCACCACTGCCACTTTTAAATGCCCTAATAGTTGCCACCCTGTAAGTTCCAAATTGTTTGAATAAGTTACAATCAATTATGTTTTTGAAAACAAAATTTCCATGAAAACTATAATCTGCGGTTTCTCCGGGGGCCAATTCAATTTCCTCTAGATATTCTTTGTTGAATTTACAATTAATAGTGAGATTGTTTTTCTGATTAAGAGAGTTTTTAAAATGTATAGAATTTTAAGCCCATAACTTCGCGTCACCTAACCCAACACACAATGCAATGACAAACACAAAGCACCAGAAATGATTCATCGTTTCGATGATTCAATGTGCTATATTTTTTTAGGATTGATATGTGTTGAAAAAATAAGATTTCTGATTTATATAGAAAAGGAGTTATGGGGTCATGTTCATACATACAATTTTCCCTTTTTATTATCTATTTATCTTACTAAAGTTTTTTCTAAAAGTTAATTTTGTTGCTAAGTTTGACCAAAACAAAAACAAAACTTGTGCTTTCGTTTTTGGCATTAATATCATGTTGGCATTAATATCACTTCCACAGTCAAGATTTAAAAATTGGCATAAATATCATGTTTGCATTTCCTTTTGGACATTTTCCATGTAAGCAAAATCTTCTATATATTAAAGGAGAAGCTTTTGAAAGTATTTTTGCAAACATATTAATGTTTATAGTTTAAATATTACTGTGCTTTCAGATTCGATTTTTCTAGATTCGAGTACCGACGTGATTTGGTCGCTATGTCATCCCGCTGTGTCGTAGTTTCATAAATCTGGTCGCTGCATAGGATTTCAATTGATCTCTCATAATCTAGACCTTAGGCTTTCTCATGCATTGAAAGTGTTTGTTGAAATGCCGGAATGAAACCATTGTGCTTAGTTTGCCTAACCAATGATAGTTGATATTAGAATGCTTAGTGACTATTGAGAACTGTTTTAATGCATGTTATTCTTGTGATTAGAGAATTGATGTTGATTGCTTGATAACATAGGGTTAATGCCATGAGATTGGGTTAGCTAAATTAGTGATCTTAGGTGTAAGGATCAGCATTTGTTTGTTTATGTTAGCTTCATTGATTAGCATTTGATTACCCAAGTCAATCACTTTAACCCAAGGGCTTAGTCTTTTATATTTTTGATCAGTTTCTTACCTTTTGTTTACTTTGCTCTATTTTTGGTATTTGATTTCACTTGTTTTGAATTTTTTTTTGTAGGTTGATAGTTAGATAACTCTTGAACCACTTGTTAGCATTTTTATTAGGCAAGTTCTTGGATCTTTAGTGGGTTAGCACCCTAGGCATGGATTGAATCCCACTGCTACAATGATATGTGTAGATGGGTAATTGAAAGTGATTGAATAAACCTACTATCACCAACATAATCCACAGTAAACAAATAACAATAACAATAACCAAACTCAACTTTAAGGTCTTCCAAAAATGAAAAGATGTTTTCTGTCTCAAAAAGAAAAAGAAAACTAGGAAGAAAATAGCGATGCAACTCCCGAAGGTGTTGTTTGGTCAAGTAGGCTCCAGCTCATTGACAGTTCTATGTTACAGAATTCATATCTGCATATTGGGTGGTTTTTGGAACACCACTAAACCTGAAGTAGATTATTTTTTCTTGCATGCTACAGACGGAAACACCTCCAAACGAGGGAGTGATTGAATTCTTCTTTTTCAGAGAAGCTTGAGTCCTTGACGAATGAATTTTTCTTGATGCTTTTGCACCTCTACTATCAGGGCTCCAACCACCCTTTTTCTTACTGAGGTTTCTTAGGTTGTTCCGTCATAAGCTGGTCAGCCTCACCAGAACAATGGTTTAAGGGAGACACAAATTGATTAGCTATGTCTCATTACAAGCTAAGATCGGCTCAGCAATTATTTGTTTTACGATCGCAATATACAACAGTGCCTCTATCTTTTCATCACCTACATGTAAACCATATGCTAATTCTTCTCCCAAAAATTCATCATTATCTAACAGTGTATCATCCATACCCGAATCATCCATATCCAAATCATTATACAGGTCAGCTAGTTTATTTTATTCATTTCCTCCTCATTTGCAAACTCTTCATTTTATTTCTCTAAACCATCAGATATACTTCCATTCTCAATCCCTACCATATGATTCTCTCCCATTAGGGCATCAAATGTCGGTTCCATAGAAGTATATGTTCTACCAGCTTGGTTGATTTCCCCGGGTTCCAATACATTATATGCGAAGACCTTACTAGATATTGGAGTGACATGTTCGGCATGAGGCAACCCCGATTTGTTGTGCCGGAGAGTTCTGTTGCCGGAGCTTTCTCTTTAATACGACGGAGCCGCTGTTCCTCTTTTTAGTCCTCACGTTCAGATGTAGCCCGATCTGCAGAGTCTCTTCTGATTGGACTTCCTTGATCTTGTCAGCATTCACCATGGAGTCAGAAGAGGCGTGTTGGATTGCACATCTAGTGGGAATGGCTTTGTATAAGACCTCCTTGTTAATGTTGGAGAAAGAGACTCTCTTATTAGGAAAATCAATAACTGCACCCACTGTGGCCATAAATGATCGTCCGAGAGTCAAGGGCATTGTAGATTCGTTTTCATCTCTACAACCTAAAAATCAGCATGAACTAGACAATTTCTCACTCTAATATGCACGTGCGGAATGGTACCATACGGTGTTGTGGTATAAGATTTTGCAAAGGCGAGAAGAGTCTCACAGGATGTTTCATATTAGTGTTCCCAGTTTCTCTGCAATAGCATTTGACATGAGGTTCACACTTGGTCCAGAATCACATAGAGACTCTTTAAACTCAACTCATGTAATACAACATGAGAGGACAAAGTTTCCAGGATCTTCAATATTAGGAAATACCTTTAGTGGAGGTTGTGAACTCCTTGCTTCCATAAATATTGTCTTTATTAATCTTCTTTTGAGTCTCCTTACAATTCCAAAATAAATCATATGTGGAGGATTTGGCAGACCAATTGGAATTGATGTGCATCACAACGGGTCATGCCCAGACCGAGGAAAATGATGGAATAAAGGAACCACATCAGACCGGACCAGAATATCAAGATGCTTTGGTCCTAAGTTGCACAAGGGAAGGAACCCACGAGATGGTCAGGGCCAGTAGAGGATGTGCACCAACACTTAACATTCTCAGCATTTCACTCAATGGAGAACACCATTGATACACATCTTAATATGTAATTTTGACTTTGATCACGTGCCAATTCTCGAAGCCTACTCATCGTTCAAATTGAGGCGGTTTGTCTGCATTTACAGTGACCTTAACCCGCTCTCTATACCCATCCACGATGGAGACGTACTAAGAGCATTACCAATACCTCTAATCACTTGTTCCTTTCTATAATTAGTCAGAACACCAAATATATTGGCCCAGAACACCATTGTTTTGGGATAGGTTTCGCTGATGTTCGGTTCCCAACGTTCAAGAGAGTAACTCCACTTATTGAAGTGACACAATCCTCTCTCTAAGACCTTCTGGAGGTCTTCTTCTCTTTCAAAATAAAACTAGAACTTTCCATTGTCCAGGTTTTTTCCTCGTCTTCTACCTTCTACATCCCAGATCCGGCGTTCGGAAGTTATGCAATAAGAGCATCGATACGCCTTCCTTTGCGGTGGAACATACGTCCTACGAGAGTTTGCTCATGTTTCACGATGATATCAGAGAAGTCAAAGGCCGGGATTTGAATAATCTCATCTTCTTCTTGTAAACCGCGGTGAACATTAGTTGATGATTCGCCTCTTAATATTTTTTAAATGTTTTAGTTCATTGTAATGCTGAAATGTCCAAATCCAGTAAGACACCCAAGTGTGTGGGAAAACTTAGCTGAAAAAGCCTCGGTATCCTGAATGAGTTGCTTTTGATCAACGGAATGAAACTCACCAAAGTGAATTGTTGTAACAGTGGTAACGTAGCATGAAAGCTAGATCGAGAATTGAAATCGGGGTGAGAATAGGGCACCGTCAGGTTAGGACAAAAAGGAAGTATTGTTAGTCTTCCTCTTTTGCCCGTAGAATCCCTAATATTGTAATGTAACTAAGTTAACTATGGATATTTGGAGTTTGATACAATTCTTTCTAGGATTATTGCACTCTTCAGTTGGTTTAGAGATATTCCTTCAATCTAAGCTACTAGCTGAAGATTAATGTGATTTAAATCATTAAGTCGGACAGAGGTTGTGAAGGCCTCTGATATTATAACTCCAACTTCTAGGATATGACGCACGCAAACAACTTAAGAGGTTTTGATCGATGGATATTGCACACCAACAAATGTTCACGAGAAACATAGGATAATCACTCTCTTAAACACAAAGTTTAATCAAAAAGGGATTAAAATTTCATCTGGTCTTGCAAGACCTTATATAAAAGATAACAAATGCTAAAAACTAGGTAGACTTTGTGGAAAACTATAAAATATCAAAAATTTAGGAAACACTTGACCAGATCATCAAATCTGTGTTAAATGACTCTTTAGATGGCCAAATATGTCTCTTAGGTTTCACATTGGTGTATTTGGTCTTTTCACAACAGAGAATTTGTTCTGCAAACTTGTGAATTTGTAAAGCAGACTTGTGCTTCCTTTTCAAAACGGGTTCGGAAAAGGTTATAAATGGCTCAGAATGGCTTAGGCAATTGAACTTAAAGTTTTTGAACTTCTTGGGATTGCATTACATCATCATGGAGAAAAGTAGTTGTTTGAAGTTGCTCGAGTGGCCTAAGTAGCTCGTTTTGGCCGGGTGGAAAGCTGCTTCGATCATCTCTTAACGGGAGAGCACAGATTATGATATCACAATTTTCGTAATTGCTATTAAAAGGTAGTTCAAAGTCATGAGAACAAACTTATAACGGGAGAGAAATGCTATGCCAAAAAATCTGTAACCGAAAATTAAAAACTCACTAATCACCCAATTTTTTCCAATTAGCGCCAACACTTAGAAAAAAAATTGGGTTTTCACGGTCAATTAGAAAAGCGAATACTTTTCGTAGCGTTAGAAGAAAAAAAAATCATTTTTCTTGTTTTCTCCGACTTCTTCTTCTCGATATCGAGCTCTATGCTCTCTCCAAGCTCTCGGCTAGATTTATCCTAGGTCAGCAAACCTAATCACTCTTTTGATACACAGGTTTTAACCCTAACTTCCTACTGCAAGTGCACAGCAAATCGGAGTAGTATTTAGGGATCGATCCCACGAAGACCAAGCTTACTCTATGGTTTTTAAGACTAAATAAAAAGCTAAGATAATGCAATATGAAGTCGGAAATCAAATCTAGCAAGAGCAAATCTAAATCGGTTGTAAAATCAATTAATAAAAGGCGCTAGGTTAGGATAAATCGCAGGCAATCCAAAGCAACGGGTCAAACAACTATTCAGGTTAAGATTAAGAACCAGTCTAGAACTCAAACACGAAAATAATATCAATCCACTGTCGTGGCATTAACAACTTTATCTAACGACCTAGAGAATCCTAACTGTCGTTGGCCCTAGAAAATCGCAGACAAGCATTATAGATCAGGTTTGATATGTTCACAATTCTCCAATACATCTACTGTCGTAGGTAATGAATAAATTGCTCACCAATGCTTCTTCTAGCAACCTAGCAACTGTCGTTGTCTAAATTAAACCTAAGATCAATGAATCAAGTGATCAAATCGATTCAAGCATTAAGATTAACAAGGGTGAAGACATCGATTTTTGTTGCCTATTTGTGTTTAACCCTGGCTCATGGATTCCTTTGAGAAACCCTAACCTAACTAAGAAATCTACTCAGACATAATGAATGAAGAAAGCAAAACAATAAGGTAAAAAGACTGCATAGAAATCGATAATAAAAAGAGATTAGGGTTCAGAAATCTTCTCAGAATTGTGGCAGAGATCTTCTCCCTTACAATAGAAATCCTAGGTATTGAAAGCTAAAAGCCAAAAAGCAAAGAGAATAGAATATGAAAAAGGATAATAAAACCTAAGACTAAGAGGAGTATTTATATTAGGAGAGATAGGCGGCTGGGAGGTGGCTGCCCCTTAAAAGTCGGCGGCTTGATTAGGTTAAATTCCCTTCCTTTTATTTTTTTCGCGGCGAGCATGTGCTCGTTTGGTGGCCGAAATTCGCGAGCATGTGCTCGGCGATTGGAGTTGATGAAACTTTGCAGGATTTTCCTTCTTTTCTTCATTCTTGTTCTTTTCTTTTCCAAAGTTCCAAATGCTCCAAACTCCAATAACAGCTCCAAAGCTACCTAAGATCTCCTGAATAAACTCAAAAACTCTAAAAGCATTAGATAATAAGGTTAGTATGGGTCAAAATCCTAACATATCAATTCCCCCAGACTTAGATCTTTGTTTGTCCTCAAACAAAACTAAAATCAAGACATAGAGAAATCGGTGGAGACTCACAAAATCTCAGAAACCGTGAATAGACCAATATCATCAGACCACATACCTTAGAATAAGAGATACATTGCCTTACCGAAGACCTCAACAACAAAGTTCACCAACCTCAAACCATATGGCTTTCAATCCCAGAAAAATCTAAGTTCAGACAATAGACTCTCTACATTCAATTAGAGGTGGCGTGAGCTTCTTGCTAAAGACACTAGCTAAGTAAAACGAGGCTCGGTAAAGATCAGGCTAATATTTAATGGTGGAGCTTAAGAGTGTTTAGGGTTACCGTGTTTCAAGAGAGTGCAGGATATCGCACAAAACGGCAAGGGAGAATGGACTCATTGATGTCCACAACCTCTAATTCACTCTCCTCCTTAAATCGATTTTATCTTCATTCCTCTTTTCCTTTCCTTGCTTTCTTGCGATTTACTCATGCTTCGGGACACACATCTTGAGTTACTAACTCGCCACCCCATATCCTTGAGCTACTAGCTCAGTTTTTCTCTCTTTTTCGTTTTTTTTTTTTTTTTTTTTTTTTTTTTTTTTTTTTAAGAGTTACCTTTGGATAGGGGGACTTTACTTGTGCGTGTGTCCTTTGTCGAAACGTGGATCCTTTTTGTCCTCATACCCCAGCAGGTATTTTAGGCTTGTTTCTTTTCTGGACATCGCTGAGCAGGTGCTCTAGATCGGCGAATATAGCGAGCATGTGCTCGTGAACTCTTCAGCTTTCTCCTGACATCTTCTTCAGCGAGAGTGAATAATGGCTGCGTCAGTCCTTTTCTCCCCGACCTTTTTGCACATATCTGCATAGATGTGAAATAAAAATACAAGTGCATGTGGTATAAAAAGATGGTTAGGGTGAGGGTGAGGTACTAACTAAAAGCTAGCTATTCAGGATCAGCAAGAGTGGCAAAAGGGATAAGAATTCCTGAATATATGATGTAACACGTTTTCTAATCCTAGTGCCATAACAAGAAGAATTTAAGTCCAGATTACGTCCTTATAAAATAGAGTCTAAAGCCTATCCGATAAACCTTAAAGGGATTGAAGTTTTCTGGCCTGAGGAAGGATCCGAATGTGAAGAAGCCTCAGCTCGTCTCTGTACTCTAAATTCTGCAGCAATGTTCACTAGAAAGCAGGTCAAATTCATAAGTGGTTAAGAGCTCATCATAGATTTTGGTCCTAATCTTCACAAGTTTCGATTTGACCCATAAGATGGACTGACTCTAAATAGAAAATAAATAAAAGAGTCAAAAACATGAAGTAAAATAAGATACCTCCCCCAGACTTACTTCACACCGTCTCGGTGTGAAAATAAGCTAGAGAAAGCTCAGAGAAAACTTACCTGAGTCGGCCGGAAGAGCACCATGGCGGAGCATGTGCTCCGAGACTGAAGTGGGTGCTCGCCTCTTTTTCTCGGTCCTTGTTTTTTTTTTTTTTTTTTTTTTTTTTTTGAAACAAAGAAAACCAAAACCAAAAATCAAAAGCAAAAGAAAATAAAATAAAGTAAAAACACGTACCAGTGGGTTGCCTCCCACTCAGCGCTTGGTTTAAGTCACTAGCTTGACTTGATCAGCGATTAGACTTGAGGAGGGTCGCTTAAGGGAAAGGATTCCCCTTGTGCGATAGATGAATCAGCGAAGTATGGCTTCAAACGCTGACCATTGACAACGAACTCTCTCCCCTTGTCATCCAGTAGCACCACAGCTCCATAAGGTCGGACTTCCTTGATTGCAAAGGTCCTGACCAGCGTGATCGTAGCTTCCCGGGAAACAGCTTCAGCCGGGAGTTGAAGAGTAGAACCTGGTCATTGGGAGCGAAGTGGCGAGCGAGAATGCGCTTGTCATGATAGGCTTTGGTGCGCTCCTTGTATATCTTTGAGTTCTCATAGGCGAGGTGCCTAATCTCCTGGAGTTCATGCAGCTGCATCATACGCCTTTCTGAAGCTGGCTTGATGTCGTAGTTGACAACTTAACTGCCAAGCGGCTTTGAATTCCAACTCAACAGGTAGATGACAAGCTTTGCCGTAGACGAGGTTGAATGGTGTGGTTCCTAATGGCGTTTTGTAGGCTGTCCGGTACGCCCATAGAGCATCGTCTAACTTGGAAGCCCAGTCCTTCCTAGTCGTTCCCACTGTCTTCTGCAATATGCTCTTGATCTCGCGGTTAGATACCTCGACTTGCCCACTGGTCTGCGGATGATAAGGAGTTGCGACCTTATGCTTCACACCATTCTTACGTAGAAGAGTCTCAAAGATCTTGTTGATGAAGTGAGAGCCTCCATCGCTGATAACCACTCGCGGAACACCAAACCTGGGGAAGATGATGGACTTGAACATCTTGATCACCACTCTTGCATCATTTGTGGGACTCGCAATAGCCTCAACCCATTTGGACACATAGTCCACAGCCACAAGTATATACTCATTCCCATAAGAAGAAGGGAATGGGCCCATGAAATCGATGCCCCATACGTCAAAAACCTCAACTTCGAGAATGAAGTTCTGCGGCATTTCATTTCGCTTGCTGATGTTGCCCTGTCGCTGGCATGAATCGCATCGAGAGATAAAGCGCTGAGCATCCTTGAACATCGTAGGCCACCAATATCCAGCTTGCAGAACCTTGGAGACTGTCTTGAAAGTGGCGAAGTGTCCGGCATATGAAGAGCCGTGACAGTGAAACAGAATCTCTGGTATCTCCTCCTCAGTTACGCAACGTCTAAACAAGCCATCTGGGCAGTGCTTGTAGAGGTATGGCTCATCCCAGAAGTAATGCCGGATATCCTTAAGGATTTCTTCCTTTTGTTGCCTACAAAACCGCGTGGTTCCATATCAGCAGCTAGATAATTCGCAATCTCGCCAAACCAAGGAATCTGAGGACGTTGGCCGCTTTCGATTTGGTTGCAGAATTCAGGCTGAGCAGGTGCTCGCTGGGTGGGAGCACGTGCTTCCTTGATTTGGAATGCTCCGATCGAGTACACCTGTTCTTCCGGGAGGTTGTCATTGAGTGGGAGTTCTTCGTCAATCCGCATCCTAGATAAATGGTCGGCAGCTCCATTATCTATTCCTTTCTTGTCCTTGATCTCGAGGTCGAATTCTTGTAAGAGAAGAATCCACCGGAGTAGCCGCGGTTTGGCATCCTTTTTCGTCAAGAGGTACTTGAGCGCTGCATGATCTGTATGAACTATAACCTTGGATCCGACGAGATATGACCGAAACTTCTCAAAGGCAAAGACAACCGCTAGGAGCTCCTTTTCGGTTGTGGCATACTTGCACTGAGCTTCATCCAATGTGCGGCTAGCATAGTAGATAACGTGAAGCTTCTTGTCTTTCCTTTGTCCGAGAACTGCTCCAACAGCATAATCACTAGCATCAGTCATCACCTCAAAAGGAAGACTCCAGTCCGGCGGTTGCACAATGGGTGCGCTGATGAGAGCTCCCTTGATCGTATGGAACGCTTCGAGGCATGCATCATCGAACTCAAACTTCACCTCCTTGCAGAGTAGGCGTGTAAGAGGCCTGGCTATTTTGGAAAGTCTTTGATGAAGCGTCTGTAGAAGCCGGCATGACCCAGAAAGCTACGGATCCCTTTGACTGAGGTTGGCGGTTGCAGATTCATCATAACCTCGACCTTGGCTTTGTCCACTTCGATTCCATCCTCTGAAATCCGATGCCCGAGCACAATCCCGTTCCTGACCATAAAGTGGCATTTCTCCCAATTCAGAACTAGGTGCTTTTCCTCACATCGCTGAAGTACCCTGCATAGATTAGACAAACAGTGAGAGAAAGAGTCTCCATACACCGAGAAGTCGTCCATGAACACCTCCATGATGTCTTCGATTAGGTCAGTGAAGATCGACATCATGCAACGTTGGAAGGTTGCCGGAGCATTGCACAATCCGAATGGCATGCGCCGGTAAGCGAACGTGCCATAGGACATGTGAATGTCGTCTTCTCCTGGTCGTCCGGATGAATGGGGATCTGAAAGAAACCTGAATAACCATCTAAAAAGCAGTAGTATGGATGGTTAGCAAGTCTTTCAAGCATCTGATCATAAAGGCAGGGGGAAGTGATCCTTGCGAGTTGCAGCATTCAGTTTGCGATAATCTATACACATCCTATGGCCGGTTATTGTCCTGGTTGGTATCAGTTCATCCCTATCATTCTTGACTACAGTGATTCCGCCTTTCTTAGGAACTACATGAACAGGACTAACCCAAGTACTATCAGATATAGCATAAATCACCCCAGCTTCTAGAAGTTTCATTATCTCCTTCTTAACGACATCTTTTAGATTCGGGTTTAACCTCCTCTGATGTTCGATAGAGCTCATCGATTCATCTTCTAGATGTATCCTATGCATGCAAAGATCAGGAGATTTCCAGGAATGTCATCTAGCGAATACCCTATAGCCTTTCTATACTTTCTAAGTTCACACAAAAGCAAGGCTACCTCTACATTGTTCAAATCAGCATTGATGATCACAGGGTAAGTAGAGTTTGTTCCAAGGAATGCATACCTGAGCCCGGCTGGTAGGTTTTAAGCTCTAATTTAGGAGCTTTCAACTCGCTCCAGGGGCTATCGTTTGGATCAAGAGGTGGAGCAGGTGCTCGCGGAATCTGAGCGGGTGCTCCTTCTGTTGCGGCCGAGTTTTCTTCATCTTCTAAGCTTGTGTACGCCACCATCTGCTCCATTCGCCGCTGGAATCTAGCATCTTAGCAAAGCTGTCGGCGTCTTCACTCATGAAACCATGCTCTCGTTCGGCTAGGGTTAAGGCGGTTTCAAGAGGATCCGGGCAAAGAAGTTCTTCCGCTGCCTCATCAAAAACGTCATCAACACCTTCCACCGTGAAGGTCTGGCCGTCGAGCATGGGCTTCTTCAGCAGCTTGTTCATCTCGAATGTCATAACCATATTGCCTAGCTGAAGATCAATCACTCCATTCCGGACATCAATAAGTGCACCAGCTGTGCAAAGGAATGGTCGGCCAAGGATGAGGGGATCTTTCGGTTCTTCATCGAGCTCCAATACCACGAAGTCGGTAGGGATCAAAGTGTCTCCAATCCGCACGTGTAAATCCTCCAAAACTCCCTTAGGTAACTTTGTCGACCTATCAGCAAATACCAGCGAATTCTCGTGGGTTTGAACTTGGTGAAACCCAAACGCTTAGCCACTGAATATGGCATGAGGTTCACGCTGGAACCAAGGTCGCACAAAGAGCATGCGAATGTCATGGGGCCAATCTTGACTGATAAAACGAATCTGCCAGGATCGCCTCTCTTCTTGAGCACCTTGTTTTGCAGTACAGCACTGCACTCTTTCGAGACTGCCATTACTTTCTCTTCCTCAACGATCTTACCAGAGACCAGAGTCTTCATGTACCTCTTCAGGGCAGGTATCATCTGGACAGCATCCGCGAGAGGCAGCTTCACGGTAAGGTCTCTGAGCATCTCTCTGCATTTGGCATCCTCTAAATCCTTGCGAGACTTCTTAGGTGGTACAGGATGGGACTTTGGGTTTGTACACCCTTGCTGCCGGATTGCTGGTCGAAGTTTTTGGAGTTTCTCGGCCGAGCATGTGCTCGTTTGACGGACCAGGGTGCTCGGTCGGCGAGTCTTCTTCAAAAATCTCGAAAGGTGAGGCTGATGTTCCAGAGTGTGTTGTGTTGTTGCTCGATTCACCTTTTTCATAGACGCTTTGGTTTCCTTGGAGCAATGCTCGCTGGATGGGGCACGTGCTCGGAATTGCTTCTTTTCCTTTTGCCGATCCGGAAGTTGTTGCCGAATTCAGTGTTTTCCCGCTCCTTAGCTCGATGGCATTGACAAACTCCTTTCTAGGCGCCTCAACTTTTCCAGGCAGAGTTCCTGTGTCCTTTTAATAGATTCAGCAGTCTGTGCAATCTGAATATCCAGCTGCTTCATGTGAGTCCATACGGCTTCATACTTCCCATTGAGATCGACATACATCGTGTCAACCTTGGAGTTGATCTCTGCTGCCGCTTTCTGGTGACTCGCCATCAGCTGCTGCATCATGTTCTTCAGCTCGTCTTGGGAGCCGGTTGCTGAAGATGAAGGCTGCTGGTTCTGAAACTGCTGGGGCTGCGAGTTGTTGAAGGGCTGCCTAGGCTGATTCCCTCCTTGGAATCGGTTCTGGTTTGGAGTGAACTGCCGGTTCTGGTTCTGATAGTTGCTGGTGTAGCTTCTCTGAAATCCCGTCTGAGGTTGAGCTCCTTGCTTTGGGTAGATCTGATCCTGAGGGTTTTCCACATTAGTGCTTCTGTAGGATAGGTTCGGGTGAGCGTTAAAACTCTGGTTGTTGAAACCTCGGTTCTGTCCGAAACCCTGTCCATTGACGTAGTTGACTTCCATCCTATCATCACCGCCTTCTTCTTCAAAAGCTTGAGCGAGAGGTGTTTCTCCATTCTCATCCACAAAGTGGACTGACTTCTGGTTTTCTTTTCAACAAAAGGTTGACCAAGGCCGTGAGCTCATCAATCTTCTTGGACTCCACGCTGTTGACCTTTTTTCTATCGTACTCAGGAGACTTATTGCTGGAGCTTGCGGCAAGGTTTTCAATCAGTTCTAGAGCTCCTTCCTTTGACTTCGTATAGAAGTCTCCATTACTTGCGGCATTCAAAGCGTTGCGGTAATCCCATTCTACTCCATCGTAGAAGGTACTGAGCAGCTGCTCGTCGCTGAAACCGTGGTGAGGACACTCACGCTTATACTCTTTGAATCGCTCCCACGCTTCATTGAATGACTCGCCGGGATGTTGCTCAAATGAGGAAATCTTGTTCCTCAAAGCTGCGGTCTTGGACTTGGTGTAGAATTTGTCCAGGAAAGCTGATCTCGCATCAGCCCAAGTCGCCAAAGAGCCTGGTGGTAGAGACTTTAACCACCGTGATGCTTTTCCCGCAAGAGAGAAGGGGAAAAGCTTGCACTTCAAGAAGTCTGGAGACACACCATTGGAGCCGGTTGTGCTGCAGATTTCTTCGAAGTTCTCGATGTGATCCATCGGAATTTCAGCGGGCAGGCCATGGAAAAGATGCTGCTTCACGAGTGCAATCATCTGAGGTTTAATCTCATAATCTTGCCTCTGAATAGTCGGAGTTACGATCGCGGATCGATCCTGGTAATAAGCATGTGCTGCGTCTTTGTCTCCGAACGCTGGTTGTTGAACGAGCTGCCGCTCTTGCTGCAAGCGAAGCTGCTCCATGGCCGTTTGAAGTTGCTGCAGCTGAGCTGCAATGGCGTTGTGGTCGCCCATCTCTGAAGTGTCTGTGTCGGGTGTTTCTGGTTCCGGAACAGGCGTGTTGCGTCTCTGCCTGTTCTCTCGTTCTCTCCTTGCTAGCTCGTCGTTAGTCAAGCTGAGAAGTTCTTCGTTGTTTCTGCTCCTTGTGTTCCTTGTGGACATGCACCTGAAACACAAGAAGAAGAACAGAAAACGAGTTTAGTAGGGTTCTTAGTCTAGAAATTTAGCCGTAAACCAAAGGTAAAAATTTGGTCCCCGGCAACGGCGCCAAAAACTTGATACACAGGTTTTAACCCTAACTTCCTACTGCAAGTGCACAGCAAATCGGAGTAGTATTTAGGGATCGATCCCACGAAGACCAAGCTTACTCTATGGTTTTTAAGACTAAATAAAAAGCTAAGATAATGCAATATGAAGTCGGAAATCAAATCTAGCAAGAGCAAATCTAAATCGGTTGTAAAATCAATTAATAAAAGGCGCTAGGTTAGGATAAATCGCAGGCAATCCAAAGCAACGGGTCAAACAACTATTCAGGTTAAGATTAAGAACCAGTCTAGAACTCAAACACGAAAATAATATCAATCCACTGTCGTGGCATTAACAACTTTATCTAACGACCTAGAGAATCCTAACTGTCGTTGGCCCTAGAAAATCGCAGACAAGCATTATAGATCAGGTTTGATATGTTCACAATTCTCCAATACATCTACTGTCGTAGGTAATGAATAAATTGCTCACCAATGCTTCTTCAGCCCTAGCAACTGTCGTTGTCTAAATAAACCTAAGATCAATGAATCAAGTGATCAAATCGATTCAAGCATTAAGATTAACAAGGGTGAAGACATCGATTTTTGTTGCCTATTTGTGTTTAACCCTGGCTCATGGATTCCTTTGAGAAACCCTAACCTAACTAAGAAATCTACTCAGACATAATGAATGAAGAAAGCAAAACAATAAGGTAAAAAGACTGCATAGAAATCGATAATAAAAAGAGATTAGGGTTCAGAAATCTTCTCAGAATTGTGGCAGAGATCTTCTCCCTTACAATAGAAATCCTAGGTATTGAAAGCTAAAAGCCAAAAAGCAAAGAGAATAGAATATGAAAAAGGATAATAAAACCTAAGACTAAGAGGAGTATTTATATTAGGAGAGATAGGCGGCTGGGAGGTGGCTGCACCCTTAAAAGTCGGCGGCTTGATTAGGTTAAATTCCCTTCCTTTTATTTTTCCGCGGCGAGCATGTGCTCGTTTGGTGGCCGAAATTCGCGAGCATGTGCTCGGCGATTGGAGTTGATGAAACTTTGCAGGATTTTCCTTCTTTTCTTCAATTCTTGTTCTTTTCTTTTCCAAAGGTTCCAAATGCTCCAAACTCCAATAACAGCTCCAAAGCTACCTAAGATCTCCTGAAATAAACTCAAAAACTCTAGAAAGCAATTAGATAATAAGGTTAGTATGGGTCAAAATCCTAACATATCATCTTTTACACCTGGGTTTCTATTGTTTGATCCGGCGAGCCTCTTACCTACGTTTCGCAATTTGTTTCAGCACTCCTCACGTCCGATTTCAATCCAAATTTAAAATTACAAGTGGTTCTTAGCATTGATAGAGTTATGTGTAGTTATTAGTTAGATTTTGCCTCTGCTCTATGCTTTTATTAGCTAGGTATCACGAAAGTAAAATAGCACTGAGATATCTTTTATTCGAATTGAAATAGACCAACATTCCGACTCTCCAAATTATGAAGCCTTGACATAGTTTTGACTATGGATTCTGAGATTCAAAGCTAGTTTTTTGTTTACAAAATCCTGGTTTTGAAGCTTACATTTTGGAATTGTAGAATTGCGCTATTTGCCTAGTTCGAGAGTTGTGTTCGAAATAATTGAAATTCATTATACGTTCGACAATAGTCTGAGCTTCTTGTTCGCAGGCGTGAGTTCGTGTCTTCCCAAATTTAAATTCGTTCTATTGTGTGAAGGTTAGACACATCTATTTACGTCTTCGCATTTTTGTATTCCTTGCTAGCATTTTGTATACACTGTGTTTGTTGGTTGCGATTAGAACTATGAAGTATATTTGTCGTCATTACTGCTTGAACCATGTACGCTGGAACCATGTATGCACTACAAGAAAACGTTGAAATTCCGAGGGATATTCCGAGGGAAAATGATTTCCTCGGAAATTTCTGACGAAAAACCGAGGAAACTCCGAGAAGAGGGAGTTCCTCGGAATTTCGTCGGAAAATTCCGAGGAAAGCATGTTTCCTCGGAAATTTCCGAGGAATTTCCGAGGAAACGGTGTCCGTCGGTTATTTCCGACGGATATATGTAAGATACCGAGGAAAGTTTGGAGCCGTTAGAGAACCTTTTGGAGAGCCGTTGGGCGATTTCAAGAATTCAGAGGAAATTCCGAGGAAAGACAACTATTCCTCGGTATTTCCTCGGAATTTCCTCAGTATGTCGGAGCCGTTAGAGACCCGTTGGGAGAGCCGTTGTGCGATTTCAAGAATTCCGAGGAAATACCTATGAAGAGTTGTTTAGCCTCGGAATGTCCTCGGAATTTCCTCAGTATGTCGGCTGGATTTCATCTACAAATACAACCACCCCTCTTCCTCTTCATTCACTCCATTTCTTCTTCTTTCCTCCCAATATCTTTACACACGATTTTGCTTTCAAAAAAACATGTCTTCTTCAAATTATTATCGTTCTTGGATGGATCGACCTCATTTGGATCCGAACACGAAATTGCTTACGAAAGAATACGAACGAGGTGTAAAGGAATTCATGGGGTTAGTTTAACGACAACCGGAAGCTGAAACAGGTAAGTTAAGATGTACTTGCTCTAATTGTAAAAATAGAAAGGTTATTAAAGAGTTGGATGTTTGGACACATATTTTTTTAAATGAGTTTACACGAAGTTACAAAATTTGGTATCATCACGGGGAAACAGGATATGAACCTGGTAGTACTAGTGAACCTCGGCCGGCGGTTAGATTAGAAGAACCAATTAGAACGGATTTAGATTATGGTGTAGGTATTGAGCAGATTTTAAATGATCATTTTAGAGGGGAAGATTTACCCAATGCAGAAGCTAGGAGATTTAATGATATGTTGGATGCTGGAAAGCAACCTTTGTATGAAGGTTGCAGAGATGGTCATTCAGTTTTATCATATGCTACAAGACTGATGGGCATTAAAACAGATTATAACTTGGCTGAAGACTGTGTGGATGCGGTAGCTGATTTTGTAAAAGGTATTCTACCTGAGGATAATGTAGCTCCAGGTTCATACTACGAGGTTCAGAAACTCGTATCTGGTGTTAGTTTACCGTATGAGGTAATAGATGTATGCAGCGACAACTGTATGATTTATTGGAGGGCGGATGACCACCGGATTACATGCAAATTTTGTGGGAAGCGTCGTTACAAAGATACGAGTGGAAGAGTTCGAGTGCCATATAAAAGGATGTGGTATTTGCCTTTGAAGGAAAGGTTACAGAGGTTGTATCTTTCGGAACGCACAACACAACGAATGAGATGGCATGCGGAGCACTCAACAGATGGTGAGATTAGACATGCTTCAGATGCAAAAGCGTGGATGCATTTCCAATCAAAGTATCCCGACTTTGCATATGAGAGAAGAAATGTCTACCTTGGATTATGTACCGATGGTTTCAGCCCGTATGGGAAGAGTGGAAGACAATATTCTCTATGGCCAGTCATTGTTACACCATATAACTTACCCCCAAACTTGTGCTTGCGACGAGAGTTTTTGTTTCTCTCCATTCTCGTTCCCGGACCAGAGCATCCTAAGAGATCACTTGATGTGTTTCTTCAGCCACTAATATATGAGTTGCAACAACTATGGGCTGAAGGTGCTGAAACATACGACATTTCGTGTAAAGAAAACTTTCAAATGCGGGCAGTACTAATGTGGACAATAAGTGATTTTCCAGCATATGGTATGTTATCTGGATGGACAACGCATGGGAGGCTATCATGTCCATATTGTCAGGATGACACAGATGCTTTCCAACTAAAGAACGGAAGAAAAACGTGTTGGTTTGACTGTCATAGACGATTCCTACCACATGATCATCCATACCGTCGGAGTAAGAATTTCTTTAAGAAGAACAAACAGGTTTTTGATGGTCCACCTGAGGAAGTTAGTGGGAAAGTTTTGAAGACACAACTAAGAGATTTTGGTGCAGAAAGGACGCCAGACGTCGGTGGACATGAGCATTTTCCTGTAGAGGCTGTTGGAGAACTACATAACTGGCACAAGAAAAGTATTTTCTTTGATTTGCCATACTGGGAGGATCATCTGATAAGGCATAATTTAGATGTCATGCATATTGAGAAGAACTTTTTTGACAATCTCATGAACACGATCCTTGACGTTAAAGGTAAAACAAAGGATAATTTGAAGTCAAGACTGGATTTAGTCGATATATGTGCTCGTCCTGAACTTCATGTTGATGAGAATGGTAGGGCTCCTTTTCCCATATACCGACTTGATGCAGAGGGGAAAAATGCGTTCTTTGATTGGATTTCAAACGATGTGGAGTTTCCAGATGGTTACGCATCTAATTTGCGAAACTGTATCGACAGAAAGGAAAGAAAGTTTATTGGCTTGAAAAGTCACGATTGCCATGTGACGATGCAGCGCCTCCTTCCGTTTGCCTTCAAGGAACTATTACCACGAAAAGTTCATGAAGCTGTTGCAGGGATAAGTGCTTTCTTCCGCGATTTATGCAGCAGATCAGTGACTCTTGAAGGTATTACAAATTTGAAGACTAACATAGCCGTGATTCAGTGCAACCTTGAGAAGATATTTCCTCCCTCATTTTTTGATGTTATGGAGCATCTTGCTATTCACCTTGCAAGAGAATTGGAACTTGGTGGTCCTGTGCAGTATAGATGGATGTATCTGTATGAGCGGTATATGTTCCATTTGAAGAAGAAGGTGAAAAATTTAAGTAGGGTGGAAGGTTCTATAGTCGCACAGATGATCAATGAAGAAATTTCAAACTTTGCGGAGCACTACTTTCCAGCAGACGTTCAGACCAAAAACAGAAGATCTGCTCGGCATGATGATAGAGGTGAACGGGCAACATATCATGTTAAGGTTCCAGACATTTTCACAGATGTTGGACGACTTAGCGGAAAACCAAAGGATCGTCGAATTACAGAGCACGAGCGAAGTCATTTGCAGACATATTTGCTCACCAACTGCGAAAATGTTCTTCCATATGAGAGGTAAGTTTATTATCTTACAAAATTCTATTTTAACAAATTGACATTTAAATCTAATTAATTATATTATTGTCATCATATGTACAGGATTTTCATGGCAGCAGGGAAAAAACCCTAAAAATACCTGACATTAATTTCATTTGCCAGAAAAATACATCAACTTTTAATGTTGTCCGAAAAATACATCATGTAATTTTCATTACTCAATAAATACCTCATGTAATTTTGGTTACTCAATAAATACTCGAACATTCAAAATCAAGTAGTTTAACACCATGATTGAGGGAAGATTTTGGGGTTTATTCGAAGGAAAATATATCAATTTGTCGCGTGTGATTAACGAAGTTAACAACGTGTTGCTGTTTCTGTTAAAGAATTAAAAATCTTCTAAATCATGGTGTTAAAACTACTCGATTTTGAATATTCGAGTATTTACTGGATAACCAAAGTTACATGAGGTATTTTTCGGGCAACGTTAAAAGTTGGTGTATTTTTCTGGCAAATGAAATTAATGTCAGGTATTTTTAGGATTTTTTCCCATTCATATTTATTGATATAACCTACATATGTGCTATTAATAGGTGTCTGCTGGTTTGGCCAGAGGTGAAACATTTGACGATTGGATACGCGAGATGGTGGTTGGCCCAAACTGTGTTGTAAAGTCATATCCGAGATTCTGTACTCGAGGATATGCATTCGCAACTGAAAAGAGGAGACATTCGCGTACGACCTATGATGCTGGCGTTTGTTCTGCATCAGGAGATGATGTATACTACGGACACATACATGAGATTTTGGAAATCAAGTATCTGGGCTTGCTTGGATTGCGCTGTACTGTTTTCTATTGTGATTGGCACGACAACACTCCAGATCGAGGTGTGAGAATAGATGCATTTGGTGTTACATCAGTACATTCAAGGAGAAATCTGCAATATTATGATCCTTTCATTCTTGCTTCTCAGGCCGATCAGGTAAGTTAATGTTGTAAGAATTCAGAACGATTGATCCCATATACCGACTTTTACTAATATTTTTTTAAATGTTACAGGTTTCTTATATCAAGTACCCACGGGTAGGGAACAGAGATGATCCATGGGTTACGGTTACAAGAGTCAACCCGAGAGGCCGAGTTCAGGGAACTTCAGAGCTGGATGACCCGCTGCAACCAATCACATCCGACAACTTAAGTGCAGCTGAAGATGTAGCGGAAGGTGGCCTTGTAGTCGATTTGACCGACTTCGCAGAGGACGCCGTCGTTTACGCAGAAGATGAACCAGTTATTGGAGAGTATCACCAAGATCCAGATTCCGATTCATCTGGTGACGATGACTAGGAATCAGAGTAGAGGTTTTTTTTTTTTTTAAAAAACAAGAAATTCTGACGGAATTTCCGAGGGAATTCAGGGTTTCCTCGGAATTTCCTCGGAATTCGACTACTCGATTTAAGGATTTTATTAATAGTGCTATTCCTCGGAATTGCCTCGGAATATTCCGAGGAAATTCCGACGAAATAAGTTTTTTATTGATGTTCCTCGGAAATTTCCGACGGAATTCCGAGGAACAAGATGAATTTCCGAGGAAATGGGGTTTTATAACCCAGAACGACGTTTTGCGGATCGAATAACACATATATAACCTTCATCGAGTGTCTTAACTAGATTATGAAGTCAAACCTTAGTGTTTTACACAATAACAAACACTTTTACGATTGCTCGAACAAAAATCACACAACATAAGATAAACACTTATACACTTTAACAAACGTTAAAGGAATTACTTACAATTATTTTTGCAATTTTTTTATTTCATGGTTTATGCTCATCTACACAAAGTATCCTCAATGGTATGAATTGCATTTGTACTAAAAATGAAATACCGGAAAAAATAGGAATTTGAAACCCTAAACCATGTTTTCTCGGTATTTCCTCGGAAATTTCAGAGGAAATTCCGAGGAAAAACATTTCCGTCGGAAAGTCGTTACCGGGAAAACCAAAACCTTGAATTAATTCGAGAACCGCGTGTAAGGTATGATATTTAAGATTTTCGACGGAATTCTGACGAACGTGTCCGTCGGAATTGTTAAATATAATACCTAACTTCCTTCTTCTTCTTCTCCGCCGCTGGGAACAAAAAATATCGATCCTCTCTCTCTCCTCTCGATCCGCTCACTCATCTCGCCGGAAACTTGGATTGCGCCGCCGGTTCTCTCTCATATCACCGTCGGAATCTCTACTGCATTTCAATAATCATGTAAGAATCAACAAAACTTCATATTTTCCTGTTTCTAACCATTTGTGAGATTAGTATTTCGGATTTAGGTTGTTAGAATGATAGTTTCGGATTTAGGTTGTTAGAATGATAATTTCCGAATTTAGGTTCTTGTTTTAGTTTTCTATGGATTTTTTTAAAACGTTTTTGATTTTTGAAAACTTTTTTTATTTTTAAAACGTTTTATGATTTTTTAAAACGTTTTCTAATTTTAAAAACGTTTTTCAATGATTTTTAAAAATGTTTTTACTATTTTATAAATCGTTTTTCTGATATAAAAACTATTTTTTTTTAATATAAACTATTTTTATAAGTTTTAAAACATTATTTGATTTTAAAAAACGTGTATATGATTTTAAAAAAGGTTTTTACTATTTTTAAAAACGTTTATCAAGTTTCTAAAACGTTTTTTCTGATATTAAAACTATTTTTATAAGTATTAAAACATTTTTTGATTTGTAAAAACGTGTATATGATTTAAAAAAAGGTTTTTACTAATTTTAAAAATCGTTTTTCAAGTTTGCAGGAACAATTAAACATATTTATAAAATTTAAAAAATATTTATAAACCTTTTTCTATATTAAAAACCATGTATACTAACAAATTATAATTATTTTTTTTTGGATTTTTATATCTTTAAACTACAGGTCTTACGATGATCAGACCCCGCCTCCTCGACAGCGTCGTGGTCGTGGCTCGGGGAGCCACTCCGTTCAGGATTCCCGCAGCTCACACCATACATCTCCCTCTCCATATCCTGAGGCTCCTTCTGGCTCTGGTGCTGCACCCATTATTCCTCCGAACTACGAGGGTCCTCCGGAACTGAGGAGGGTTGCCGAGTTTGTTCGACAGCCGGGTCGTCACCATCTTCCGTTTCTCACTCCGTATCCATCTGGACCGGGTCAGACATGGTTTGATCGATCCTCGAACGGGATCAGCTCATGGATCAACCGTATGATGTATCTGTGTTTGGACGAGGGACATCCGACTTTCACCGACTTTCCTAGAGCCAAACAAGTTCTGTGGTTTGAACAGTTTGCGGTAAATATTCTTTTTTTATTAATATAATTTTTTTCAATATAAATTTTCTACTAATTGTGTTTTTTTTTTCAGCAAGAATTCAACTGGAATCCCGATTATACGGTGTTTGTCTATTACCACTTCGTCCACAAAGTTATGACCAACTATGGGTATCAAATTTACGAGTGGAAGAAGAAGTGGCAAATGGGCAAGGTTTGGTTTTTTATTTTTAAAACATTTTTTAAATTTATTACATTATATTTTAATTCATCTAACAATTTTTTTTTTCAAAAAGGTCCCAAAGTTGATGAACCTCGATGTCTGGAACCAGTTGATTGTGCATTGGAGTAAGGACGAGACGAAATTGACTTCTTCCACCAACTCCACCAACCGCAAGAGCGATCGTAAAGGAAAGGGCGTCTACAAGCACAGCTTGGGTGCTCAGTCCCAAGCCACTCTGAGGGATCGCATGGTAACTTCAGTCGTTTTTTATTCTATTTTATAATTTTATAATTTTTGAAATTTTAAATTCTCATTTTTTCTTCTAATTACTAATATTTATATTGATATCAAGGTGGAAGCAAATGATGGTGAGCCGGTTGATGATTTTGCGCTAATGAAGAAGGCGTATACGAACAAGCAAACCGGCCAGATTGATGACGGTGTTGTGAAGGGTGTCGTCGACCTCATCAACAGTCAGGTGGAAGAAGCAGCGTCTCAGCTTCAAACCGAAGACGAAGATTCGACGGGTTCCCAATTGTCTCGGGATCAGATCAACGAAATCGTTGAAAAGGTAAGTTTTTTTAATTAAAATTTCATTTCATCTTAATTATTATTTACATTTTGGTTATTTTCTATTTCAGTCGGTTCTAATCTTAATTATTATTTACATTTTGGTTATTTTCTATTTCAGTCGGTTCCAAAGAAGAAGGGCCGAATGTTGGGTTTGGCTCGTCGGTCACGGTCGGTTACGTCTTCTGCTGCAGCCCCGCCCTTTGTTGATCCCGAAGCACTTATGGGTCAGTTGCAAGACAAGGACTTACGCATTTCTGCGTTGGAGACTCAGATGGCGACTCAACAGGCGAGCTTCGAGGCACCGAGGAAGCTGAACGAGCAGATGATGGCCATGATGAGGACGTTGCACCCGGACATCGCTTTCCCGACCCAGCAAGACCCGTAGTTTTTTTTTTAAAAAACTTGGAATGTTTTTTTTTGTTTTTTGTACGACTTTCAATTTTAAATTTATATTTTCGAGATTAAATTTCTGAATTTTAATTTTATATTTTCGATTTTAAATTTCAAATATTTATTTTTTAAAAAATAAATTTTTTAATATTTCCGAGGAACCGTCCATCGGAATTTTGCGAGGACTCGATTCCTCGGAAATTTCCGAGGAACGCTTTCCTCGGAAATTTCCGAGGAATCGAGTCCTCGCAAAATTCCGATGGAGGTGTTCCTCGAAATTTCCGAGGAAAACTGTCCTCGGAATATTCCGAGGGAGGGCTTCCTCGGAAATTTCATCCCCTTTCCGACGTCTTTCTCCGTCGGAACAATCCTCGGTTTATACCGACGAACTTGTCCATCAGACTTTTCCGACGACTCCTCCGACGAACAGTATTCCTCGATATCTCCTCGGAATTAGAGTACCTCGGAATTCCCTCGGAAATTTCCGAGGAAATTCCGAGGACTTACAAAATTCCGAGGAGATTTTTCCGAGGGAGGAAGTCCTCGGTATTTCGTCGGAATATCGTTATTCCGACGGAGTCCCGAGGACTTTTTCCCTCGGAAAAATCTTGTTTTCTTGTAGTGATGCTTCTTTAAACTGTGGCGAGGGCCGTAACTAGGTTGTAGCAAGAAAATGTTGAACAAGTCATGGGTGCATTTATGCAGGTATGAACATTTTTTGAAATGTTCAGTTTATGCATTTCAAGTATTCTTCTCATAACTATTTATTTTTATTTTCGTTTGATTTACATGAACTTAACTGTTGATTCTGCATATGAGAGAGGTGCTAGGGTTTTGTGAATACTGTTACTGCTAGATTAAGAGTTAATGGGAAGATTATATGTCCATGCACCCGGTGCCGCAATCTAGATCGCCATACAATTGAAGAGGTTGTCTCTCATTTGGTTATAAATGGAATGGATGACGCTTACAATGTACCCACGGATTGGTTTCACCATGGAGATGGAAACTCTGTCGGTGTAGAGGAAGGTCAAGATAGACTGCGGAATGCTGAGATATTTAGTTTATATTAAGCAGCCAAATGTTCAGATGAAGATTTAGCCATTAGGGGTTCACAACTACGTGAGTCGGCTGAGGGTGAGGACAAGAAAGAAGATGAGTTTTTAGCAAAACTTGCAGAGGCTGAAACCCCCTTGTACCCAACGTGTGCTACTCATAGCAAGTTACCAGCTGTAGTTTCCTTGTTTAGGATTAAATCTCAGATGGGTGGTCAGACAAGAGCTTTAATGACTTATTGCAAGCGTTGCCAAACATGCTACCTGAAGACAATGTGCTGCACACATCAACTTATGATGTCAAGAAGTTTTTGAAATCTTTTGATATGGGATATCAAAAGATTCATGCTTGTGTGAACGACTGCTGCATATTTAGAAAGAAGCGGAAGAAGGCTGAGACTTGCCCAAAATGCAAGGCGTCAAGATGGAAGACCAACATGCACACTGGTGAATTGAAGAAGGGTGTTCCATATAAGGTTTTGAGGTACGTACTTTCCATTAATCCCTCGCCTTAAAAGGATGTTTAAATCGGAGCAGCTTGCAAAGGATTTGAAATGACATTTCAGTAACAAGAGCATAGAAGGGAAACTGCGCCATCCAGTAGACTCTGTGACATGGAAGTCAATGAATGACAAGTATCCGTCATTCGCAGCTGAGCGAAGGAACTTGCGACTTGGGCTTTCAACTGATGGGTTTAATCCCTTTAATATGAAGAATAGCCGATACAGTTGTTTGCTTGTGTTACTTGTTAATTAGAACATGGCTCGTGATCTATGTACGAAGGAGGAGAACATCATGCTCAGTCTGCTCATTACAGGACCACATCAACTGGGTAATAGTATAGATGTATACTTAGAACCCTTTATAGAAGATTTAAATCATATGTGGTGTGTAGGCGAGTTAACTTACGATGCAGTTAGTAAGACAACCTTTACTCTTAGGGCTATGCTTCTTTGGACTATTAGTGATTTTCCAGCATATGGAAATCTTGCTGGTTGTAAAGTAAAGGGCAAAATGGGTTGTCTAATACGCGGGAGGCATACATATAATTTGTTTCTGAGTAATAGCAGGAAATTTGTATTTATGTGCCTTAGGAAAAGTTTGCCTCCTTTACATAGTTTCAGAGCTAAGAAGACTTGGTTTGATGGCAGAACTGAACATGGGACCAAGGCAAGGATACTCACGGGTAGAAATGTCTCATTTGTGCTGAGAAATTACAAGAATGATTTCGGTAATAGGAAAGAGACTCTGAAAAAGAGAGCTATTAGAATTGACATACCATCTAATAATGAGGACGAAGTGAGTGAATCTGATGAAGATAAAGATTTAGGAGAGAAAGACGAAGATGAATTATCTAGATGGAAGAAACGTTCCATATTTTTCACTTTGACTTATTGGGAGGTATAGGTTTAAACTTCCGTTTGTGTTAATTGTATATAGTAAGTTCTGATTGATTTCTTTTCTTGCTTTGACATGAGAAGGAGCTCCCTGTGCGCCATAATATAGACGTTATGCATGTGAAGAGGAATGTGGCTGCAAGCTTGATTGCCACATTGTTACATTGTGGGAATTCAAAGGACGGTCTAAAGGCTAGAAAGGATCTTCAAAGTCTTGGTATCAGGAAGGATTTACATCCACAAACTCAGGGTAAAAGGACATTACTCCCACCAGCTCCTTAGTCTTTGTCAAAGTCAGAGAAACAAACATTCTGTAAGCGGCTCTTGGAAAAGGTCCTGATGGCTATTGTGCTCATATGTCTTCTTGTATATCATTAGAAGAGTGTAAAGCGATGGGATTCAAATCTCATGACTACATTGTTCTAATGCAACAACTGCTGCCAGTAGCAATTAGGGGCTTACTCCCTAAGGGTCCCAGGGTAGCCCTATTCCGCTTATGCGCTTCCTTGATGTGGCCAATATCATAAGTGGGTGAAAATTCAGCAGCAAGGGTAAGTAATAGTGCAAAGAATATTCTTGATGAACTTGAACGGAATTTAACTATTGTGTTGATTAATATTTGTAGAGTGTAAACAAAAAGACACTGCAGCCTAAGTGTTTTCTATATGATTGGTGTGACAAGGAATGCAAAGTAGCCGATTGTCGTTTTCTGTCTTCTGATGAAATGGAGTTTGTTAACAATGTACCGTTGGGCCCTAATTCAGTTAAGGTATTGATTTAGACGGCTTATGAAAAAGACGCATTTCTTTGGAGACTGGCGCCGAAAATGTACGCTATTAGTCAGGCTGTAGGAGAAAATGTTGCGTGGCCTCAGGATTCTGTTATTGTTCTTGATGACGAGTTCGCACCAGATGACATTCCCCCTAATGTAAGGATTTATTTCTCTTCTTATTTTGATGGCTAAGTTTATGTTTTATTAGGTATAATAATATGTTTCCTATGTTGGATTTATTTAAGTGACAGAGCCCACAAACAATAGAAATGAACAAGTGCAAACTTCTACATTGGGTAACAGAAGATGAAGAAACAGTTTCTGAAGGTCGCTGGGAGAGTCGTGATCCCAAAGCTTTTGTGGATGGCCTTCCTCTTGGTCCAAATGCTGTTAAAGTGTTTGTAGATGAGGTTACGGTACCTGAGACATTTCTTTGGCGGCCAACTGAAAAACTCTCTTGCCTTCGTCAATGTTTGAAGTCGTTTGTAGAATGGCCAGTGAGCAGAGTGTTATTCGATAATTTAAACACAGAGTCACCAGCTACAACATCTCCTCTCACAGTCGCAAAAGTACACACTCCACCAGCTCCTGCTAAGATTTTAAAACCATCTTCACAATCTCCTTCAAGCTCTCGGAAGGTAAGCCTCATTGTATCGTCAGGCTGTGATTGTATGAATGATAAAGTTGATAATGCTTACATATTATTTACACTAGTATACATTGTTATCCTATACAGATTATGAAAGAGGGTTACAAGTGCAAACTACTGGACATTACCGATCAGAAAGTAGTTGTTGAAGAAGGACGCTGGTCTTCAAACAACCCAGAACAGTTGGTGCATTTTGTTCCTTTGGACGCTGGTGAATGATGCTGTGGTTTGGAGGCTTACGTCTGCAATTGAGTGCATGGAGGACGCTATTGGTACCACTATAGCATGGTCTGAAGACAAAGTTGTCATCGTTTGAGGTTGAATAATAATTGTATGTTCTTCTACTCTTAGTAATCGAATTGATAATGAACATATGGTACTTGTTGGAAATCAGACTTGTGTTCTGTGTTTGGATCTTAATTATGACTTTGTACTTCAATTATTGAGAAATGAAATTTCAGAATTGGTTTATTTGGTTATGATAATGTGGTGTATTTATGATTGTGTTAGATTTATTACAATTTGCGATTCCATTTTATTGTACGAAATAGTGATATATCATGGTTTTTCCGGTTTTTCAGCCATTAAATAAGTATGTTTATAGAGTCTTTTATTTGTTTTTGGAGTCTTTTCGAGTCTTTTGCAGGTTCAGGTACATATTAGGCTTGATTGAAGATATTGGAGCATTTTGGAGCATTTAGTTTGAAGCATCTGAAGAGAGCAAGTCGGAGACCATTTTTAAGTCTGGTGTCGATCGACACCGATCGAGATTTCACGCTCTACCGAATTTTGAAGAAAGGAAATTGCCCAGAAGTTTTACATATTTGCAAAACAAGTCATTTTCGGGTTTTAGACTATATTTAGGTTTTTAAGAGTCTTTGTAATCTTTTATCTTAGTTTTACTTTGTGCTTTGGGATTTTGGCAAGAGAGCTTTGGAGAGACAAATCAGAACTCACCTTGTTAGAGAGAAGATTTCGAACTCCCTTAATACTCTTTTCAATATCTTAATGCAATTTATTCAGATTATGATTTGTGTTTCATCAACCATGTCTGAGTAAACTACTTGTTAGATTTAGGGTTTTTCTAGGTTGATGATGAATTGTTGAATTGGATAGAATTGTTAGGGTTATCATATGGTTTCTTCATCTATATTGAATCTAATGCTTGTTCTGGATTGATCACCTGGAATTTAGATCTTAGGATAATTAGTAGACACGAAAGTGTTATTGATTTCCTGAAAATAATCTTAGATGAGCAAAATAGCTATTCGCAAAGAGATTTGGTTTAGGTATTTTGTGAACTTATCGAACTTGATTTTAATGCATGTCTCAGCCTTTGAATTTGCAAAGAGATTTGGAATTCTAGGATCTAGACATAGAAATCTCTGAAACGAGAGTTGATCGATTTGAATTTTGTGTTTCGAGTTCAAGAACGATTCTTCATTAAACCCTTAACATTCTGTCTGGTTTGCAATTCTGAATCACCGAAAGAATTTCCCTAAGTCTAGCGCTTTCTCCATCAATCTACAAACTTGTTTGATTTCGTTTGTTGTCTTTTAATTACAATATCTTTCGTTTAGCTTAATTCGAAAACCTTTACTCTATTGTGCGAATCTTGAATCTCTGTGGAATTCGACCCCTAAGTATTACAACTGATCTCTTAATTTGAGAGAGTAGTTCAAAGGGTTAATTTGAGCATATCAAATTTTGGCGCCGTTGCCGGGGATTCTTTGAATTCGCCATTAGACTAGGAATAGAATTTAGACTAAACATTTTATTTCTTGTTTACTCACATTCTTTCTTTCTCCTTTCTTTTGTTTCAGGTTTATGCATACTCGCAACACCCGGAGCAACAAGGAAGCTAAACTTTTGAATCTTACGAATCAGGAGTTGAGAGAGTTAGAACGAACGAACCTAAAGGCAAAGAGATCAGTAGCAATGAATCGGAGAGTTATCATTCGACCTGATGCTACTGGATTCTTACGAGACCAACAGGGTCAAGCCTACAACGAGAACGGCGACCAGATTGATGAGCAGGGAAATGTCATCCAAGAAATCATTGCACAAGATGATGCGAACGCTGCTCAAGGGAGGACTCTTGCGGATTTTAACAGGCCTGATCTTTTCTATGCAAACAGGTCTGCGATTCGCCCTCCTACTTTCCCAAGGAATGATTTTGAGTTGAAGCCTGTCTACTTCACTCTTGTGGGTCAACATTCTTTCCATGGTCTTCCTCATGAGCACCCTATGGATCACATTGAGAAGTTTGAGGACTTGGTGACAAGCATCAAACTGAATGGAGTCACTCAGGACTATCTTTTGTGCAAGTTATTCCCATATTCTCTTGCTGGGGATGCAGCTTACTGGCTCAAGAATGAGAGTCCAGGTTCTCTAACCACTTGGTCTGATACCAAGACTGCCTTCCTCACCAACTTCTTTGATGATGCAAGGTCTGAAGATCTGAGAACTAAAATCTCTACATTCAAACAAGAGCCTACTGAAGCCTTCAAAGCTTCTTGGTTGAGGTTCAGGTCTTACCAGAGAGACTATCCCCATCATGGGTTCAGTGATGTTCAGCTGTTGGGCATCTACTTCAGAGGAATTGACTGGAGGTATCAAATGGCTTTGGATGCTGCAAGTGAAGGAAATTTCAACACTATGAGCCCAGCTGAAGCTAAAAAGCTTATTGAGAACTTGGTATCTAGCAATAGTACTAAGAATGCAGACTTTGAAAGGAAGAAAGCAGATGGAGGAATGGATGGAAGCCAAATGGCTGAAGTGAAGGCAAAGCTAGACTCAGTTCATAGCATTCTTGTGGGGCAGAAACATGTTCATTTTGCTGCAGAGGTTGAAACTCTTGAACAAGCTGATGAAGGTCAAGAAGAGGATGCGAACTATGTTGGTGGAACAGGTTTTCAGAATCAGAGGTTTGGAAATCAACAAGGAAACAGGCCTTACAATGGTTATGGTCAGAGGAGTGCTTTTACAAGCAATCAAAACTCTTCTGGTTTTACTTAGAAGCCTCAATTTCAGAAGCCTGCTTTTCAGAACAACAACAATAGCAGCAACAACAACTTCCAAAGAACTTATGGTTCTTCTTCTTATCAACCAATTCCTCCACCAAATGCAGAAAGCAAGATGGAGAGCATGCTGGAGCAGATTCTTGCAGGCAGACAAAGCTGACAGCGGATTTTAATGGGAAACTTGATTCCACGTACCTAGATCTGAATGGGAAATTCGAAGCTTTGAACACTCATGTCAAGAAGTTGGATAGTCAGGTTGCACAAACAGCTTCATCCATGAAAAGGCAAGATTGATTCCTTCCTGGAAGGACAGATGCCAATCCAAAACATCCCTGTAATGCCATCATGCTAAGGAGTGGAAAACAGCTTGACTCAGTTGTGAAAAAGGGCTTCAATACAGATGAAATTGTGGAGATTGAAGATTTGGATGATGATGATTTTGACTGTCCGGAGGAGGTGTCGATCGACACCAGCCTTGGGTGTCGATCGACACCCTCCAAAAATCACGAAGTTTCGAGCCATGACGGACGATTGTCAATCGACCCGATCGACACCACTTCGAAGGGGTCGACACCAGCGAGTGTCGATCGACACCAACCTAGTGTCGATCGACACCCTTCGCGGAACAAGCCAGAATCGGCTAAGTCTCACACAGCACCTGGGGAAAACGTTTACAAACCCAAAATTCCTTTCCCAAAGGCTTCCAAGAAGTCTAAACAGGAACTAGAAGATGCTAAGTACAAATCTATCATGGAGAAACTGATTGTGAGATTCCTCTTGTTGATGTTATGAAGACTTCTCCCATGATGAGAAGGTATGTAAAGAGGATGGCTACTCAAGACCTGAGTGTTGAGCAAGGAGTGATGATGATTTCTGCACAGGTCAGTGCAGTTATTCAGAACAGAGTTCCAAAGAAGCTCCCTGATCCCGGAAGTTTTGTGTTGACTTGCACTATCTTCTCCAATAGCTTTGAAAGATCTCTGTGTGATTTGGGTTCTAGTGTGAATTTGATGCCTCTATCAGTTGCAATCCGCCTGGGAATGACTGATTTCCAACCAACCAGAATCACTCTTGTTCTAGCTGATAGATCCCTTAGAATCCCAGAAGGCGTTTTAGAAGATGTCCCTATCCAAATTGGTGATTGCTTGATCCCTACAGATTTTGTGGTGCTGCAGTATGATGAGGAACCCAAAGATCCTCTTATTTTGGGAAGATCTTTCTTGGCTACTGCTGGTGCTATAATTGATGTGCAGAATGGAAGGATATGCCTACATGTGGGTGATTTGGTGATGAACTTTGACATGGACAAGATTGTCAAGAAACCCACTATTGATGGACAGACCTTCTATGTGGACACACTTTCAGATCTTACTGAGGAAATCTTCAATGAGATGCACTCTGAAGATCCATTGGAGAGAGCTCTGATCACTTCTACAGCTGAGCATCTAGATGACCAAGCAAATGGATATGCAAAGATGATGGATGCTAGTGAGCAAGTTATGAAACTGGTTGCCCAAGAGGAGCTAGTTGGGACTTCAGAGAAAGCTGCAAAACTTGGAGATTGGAGTGTAGAGAAAGCTCCCAAACTTGAGCTGAAACAATTTCCTGAAGGGCTAAGGTATGCATTTCTTGGTGAAAATTCTTCATATCCTGTTATTGTTAATGCTTATCTCAACAACGCAGAGCTCACTTTACTGCTAAGCAAGCTGCGCAGATTTCGCAAAGCTCTTGGCTATTCTCTTGATGATATTTCAGGTATCTCTCCAGACTTGTGCATGCATAGGATCCACCTTGAGGATGAGACAAAGTCATCAATTGAGCACCACAGAAGGTTGAACCCCAATTTGCAGGAAGTTGTCAAGAAGGAATCATGAAATTGCTGGAAGCTGGAGTCATCTACCCTATCTCAGACAGCAATTGGGTCAGTCCAGTGCATGTGGTTCCTAAGAAAGGAGGTGTTACAGTGGTTAAGAATGAGAAGAATGAGCTGATTCCTACAAGGACTGTGACAGGGCACAGGATGTGTGTTGACTACAGGAAGTTGAATGCTGCTACAAGGAAAGATCATTTCCCCCTGCCATTCATTGATCAGATGCTGGAGAGGTTAGCAAACCACCCTTACTACTACTTCCTCGATGGGTACTCTGGGTTCTTTCAGATTCCCATCCATCCAGATGACCAGGAGAAGACCACCTTCACCTGTCCCTATGGCACTTTTGCATATCGCAGAATGCCATTTGGACTTTGTAATGCTCCTGCGACATTTCAGAGATGCATGATATCTATCTTCACAGATATGATTGAGGATTTTATGGAGGTCTTTATGGATGACTTTTCTGTCTATGGGTCTTCCTTTAAAGACTGTCTTGATAATCTCTGCAAAGTGTTGGCTAGATGTGAAGAAAAGCACTTGGTTCTTAACTGGGAAAAATGTCACTTCATGGTGAGAGATGGCATTGTGCTTGGACACAGAGTTTCTGAAGCTGGGATTGCAGTTGACAGGGCCAAGATTGAGGTGATGACAAGTCTACAACCACCTGATATTGTGAAGTCAGTAAGAAGTTTTCTGGGACATGCTGGGTTTTACAGGAGGTTCATCAAAGATTTCAGCAAAATCGCCAGACCACTCACAGCACTTCTCTGCAAGGATGTGAAATTTGAGTTCAATGCTGAATGTCTTTCAGCCTTTGAACAGATCAAGAAGGCTTTAGTGAGTGCTCCAATAGTGCAACCACTAGACTGGGATTTACCTTTTGAGGTAATGTGTGATGCCAGTGATTTTGCAGTAGGAGCTGTACTTGGACAGAGAAATTATGCAACTACTGAAAAAGAGTTGCTGGCTGTGGTGTTTGCTTTTGAAAAATTTCGTCCATACTTGGTTGGATCTAAGGTGATTGTGCATACAGATCATTCTGCCCTCAAATACTTGATGCAGAAAAAGGAGGCAAAGCCAAGATTACTCAGATGGATTCTCCTTCTTCAAGAGTTTGACATTGAAGTTAGAGACAAGAAAGGAGTGGAGAATGGAGTAGCTGATCATCTCTCAAGACTCAGAGTTCAGGAAGATGTTCTCATTGATGATTTTCTGCCAGAAGAGAATGTATACATGATTGGAATTGCTTCAGAATCGGATTTGGCGAGTAAAGGGCGAAGTGCAGACACGGTGTCGATCGACACCACTGCACGTTGTCGATCGACACCCCTCCAAAAACTCGAAACTTCGAGTCGTGACGGACAAATGTCGACCAGCTTGGTCGATACCACTTTAGACTGCTCGACACCAACCAGTGTCGACCGACACCACCTTGGTGTCGATCGACACCTATCGCAGACGAGCCCAGAAACTGCAGAACCTCACGGTTCGACTTGGAACTTCCAAACAGCTGTTGTAGCTGTTCCTGATCACCCTTGGTATGCTCATATTGCCAATTACCTTGCTGCAGACATTGATCCAGGTCTCAAAGAGTATGCTAGGAAGAAATTCTTTAGTGATCTCAAGAGATATTATTGGGATGAGCCTTATCTCTACAAGCATTGTTCAGATGGAATCTACAGAAGGTGTATTGCAGAGTCTGAAATTCCTGATGTTCTGTTTCACTGCCATGGATCTGAGTATGCTGGACACTTTGCTACTTTCAAATCAGTGTCCAAGGTTCTTCAAGCAGGCTTTTGGTGGCCTACTATGTTCAAGGATGCTCAGAAGTTTGTTTCTCATTGTGATGCTTGTCAGAGAAGAGGGAAGATCAGCAAGAAACATGAGATGCCACAAAACTTCATCCTTGAGGTTGAAGTTTTTGATTGCTGGGGCATTGATTTCATGGGTCCTTTCCCCTCCTCTCATGGGAATAAGTACATTCTCGTTGCTGTGGACTATGTCTCCAAGTGGGTAGAAGCAATTGCTAGTCCAAAGAATGATGCTGCAGTGGTCCTTAAGCTGTTTAAGACCATTATTTTTCCCAGATTTGGAGTGCCTAGAATTGTGATAAGTGATGGTGGTTCTCACTTTATTAACAAGGTTTTTGAAAAGCTGCTGAAAAAACATGGTGTTCATCATCATGTGGCAACTCCATATCACCCTCAGACAAGTGGCCAGGTAGAGGTTTCCAACAGACAGATCAAGCAAATCCTGGAGAAGACAGTGGGCAAGACAAGAAAGGATTGGTCTACCAAGCTGGATGATGCACTTTGGGCCTACAGAACTGCATACAAGACACCACTTGGCACTACACCATTCCATCTGCTTTATGGGAAAGCATGTCATCTTCCAGTGGAACTTGAGCACAAAGCATATTGGGCTATAAAGACGATGAATTTCGACATCAAGCCTGCTGCAGAGAGGAGATTGATTCAGCTGAATGAGTTGGATGAGATCAGATTTCATGCCTATGAAAACTCTAAGTTGTACAAGGAGAGAACAAAGGCATATCATGATAAGAAGATCATCTCCAGAAACTTTGAACCCAATGATCAGGTACTTCTGTATAACTCTCGTTTGCAATTGTTTCCTGGTAAATTGCGTTCTCGTTGGTCAGGTCCTTTCACTATCACGAAGGTTCGACCATATGGTGTTGTAGTCCTGCGGAACTCAAAAGGCGAGGAGTTCACTGTGAATGGACAAAGGGTGAAACACTATTGGGCACAAGCCGAGATTCCTGACGGACACATTGTTCGTTTGGATGATACACCATCCGCCTAACCCGCAGCTAAGTCAAGCTAATGACTAAAAACAAGCGCTGAGTGGGAGGCAACCCACTGGAAAGTTTTACATATTTGCAAAACAAGTCCTTTTCGGGTTTTAGACTATATTTAGGTTTTTAAGAGTCTTTGTAATCTTTTATCTTAGTTTTACTTTGTGCTTTGGGATTTTGGCAAGAGAGCTTTGGAGAGACAAATCAGAACTCACCTTGTTAGAGAGAAGATTTCGAACTCCCTTAATACTCTTTTTAATATCTTAATGCAATTTATTCAGATTATGATTTGTGTTTCATCAACCATGTCTGAGTAAACTACTTGTTAGATTTAGGGTTTTTCTAGGTTGATGATGAATTGTTGAATTGGATAGAATTGTTAGGGTTATCATATGGTTTCTTCATCTATATTGAATCTAATGCTTGTTCTGGATTGATCACCTGGAATTTAGATCTTAGGATAATTAGTAGACACGAAAGTGTTATTGATTTCCTGAAAATAATCTTAGATGAGCAAAATAGCTATTCGCAAAGAGATTTGGTTTAGGTATTTTGTGAACTTATCGAACTTGATTTTAATGCATGTCTCAGCCTTTGAATTTGCAAAGAGATTTGGAATTCTAGGATCTAGACATAGAAATCTCTGCAACGAGAGTTGATCGATTTGAATTTTGTGTTTCAAGTTCAAGAACGATTCTTCATTAAACCCTTAACATTCTGTCTGGTTTGCAATTCTGAATCACCGAAAGAATTTCCCTAAGTCTAGCGCTTTCTCCATCAATCTACAAACTTGTTTGATTTCGTTTGTTGTCTTTTAATTACAATATCTTTCGTTTAGCTTAATTCGAAAACCTTTACTCTATTGTGCGAATCTTGAATCTCTGTGGAATTCGACCCCTAAGTATTACAACTGATCTCTTAATTTGAGAGAGTAGTTCAAAGGGTTAATTTGAGCATATCAAATAGCATCTAAAATAAGTCATGTTACACTCACTTGGTAACACAGAATAGAAGCTACAATTCATATATAAATAGTTCATTACGACTGCTGCAACACAGCATCAAATAGCACCAATGTAAAGATACTAAAATGTAATTCATGGCTACAGAATTATGCTATTTTAAAAATATATATATCAACCTTGAAACATTATTACATAATTTCATATAACACGAGTTATTTGTTATTAGCAACTGTAGTATAGCATAAAAGAACAGTTGTTATATAATTTAATATAACATGATTAATGTGTAATTAATAACTATATTACAGAATAAAAGAAATGCTATTATAGACTACTCTATGATAACGCCCTGGTGTAAATGCTATCGTACATAGGCACTCTATTATAGCATCTTTTCATAGCATTTATGAAACCGCTATGAATACCTTATAATAGCGTTAACCGTATGCTATGAATAGCCATATTTATTGTAGTACTTGATCGAAAAAAAATCTTGCCATGGTTAAACAAACTATAACCACTTTTATGTACCTTAATATTCCTCGTCATGTTAGCTCCAAGTACTTTCACTATGATACAATCCATTTTGTTCTTGGAAAAATGTTTAGGGGATTTTTCGTTCTTTCTAAGGAAAATATCTGCCTTGCCCCAAGCCACATACCTTTTTCCTGCCCCAAGCCGATCTCTCCTCGTTCTGCTTGGGCCGGTTTCTTGCCTTGAAACCGTGAGCCATGTGCCGTGCAACCCTGTCTGGAGTCGCGGACCTCTGTCCTACCCCAAGTCTATCTCTCCTCGCCTTTCCCTGAGCTATGATGTTCCTCCTTGTCCCCGATCCGTTGTCCCCATCTGGTGTTTAACTTCGTGAGTTGTTCCACCACGTTGTTTGTCACCAAAGACTTCACCCAAAACGTTATATCGAATCATCAAAGCAACATTCTGTTTTACGGAGACTGTGTTTTTTATTATCAAAATATGTCGAGGAGTTTTCATGTAAACCAAATTACCACACTAAAACTGAGTTATACGAAGGAAGGATAAATTGGGAGATAGAAGACGAGAATGGGCCAAACTAGTAAGCAAAGACACTATGGGTTGAGCCTGCATTTTTCGAAGATTCTAAAAAAGGCATCTTCAAAAGTAGGCAGAAACACAAGCGAAAAAAGGTTCCACATCGCTAAAAATCTATTTCGAAGACCTAAGCCTCCAAGTATATATAAACAAGCATGTTTAAGGCTTTTAGACATTCAACCTTCTCGTACTTCGTCGTTTAAGAATTTTTCTTACGATCTTTTGTACGAAAAGCTATCCAAAGCAACTACTAATAAAATCTCTCTTGATATTCTTTCTCGAGTTTTGTTCCTAGGAATTTCATATCACTAAATTTAAATGGGGTTTTAAATGTTGTTATAAACTTGAAATAGCATAAGGATAAAGTCAAGTGTATCTAGGAGAGATCTAGATATACATTACATATAAATTAGGAGTTATCTAATATATGTGATTCACCTTAGGATTAGGAGTTATCTAGTCCTATATAAGGAGATGTCAATGTGTGACATAACTTAACCTAAATAATTGAGAGTTTGTGAGCTTAAGGTTTTGAGGTATTTTCCTTGAGCAATAAAGAGAGTAATTCTTTATAAAGTATTTGAGTTCTAAAGGTTATTGTTCTATATTTTGTATCAGAGCTATAAGAAGAACACGTTGCAAGTTGCAACATGACTGATACGGAAGATGATGATACGAAGCCGAAGAAAACCAGACCTTCTGCCATCAAGTGTCCGATGATAACATCAACAAACTACACTGTCTGGGCCATGCGGATGCGAGTCGCCCTTTAGGTCAATAAGGTGTGGGATACCATTGATGATAGTGATAAAACAAAGGAGAAGAATGACTTTGTTGTTCCAATCAATTCCAGAAGAGTTGATCTTGCAAGTTGAAGAACTTGATTCTGCAAAAGCAGTTTGGGATGCAATCAAAGCACGCCATGTTGGAGCTGAGCGAGTACGAGATGATAGGCTTCAAACATTAATGGCAGAGTTTGACAGAATCAAGATGAAGGAGGAAGACACGATTGATGTTTTTGCAGGGAAACTTTCAGAAATCACATCAAAATCAGCATCTCTCGGTGAAATCATCGAAGAACCGAAACTTGTAAAAACGTTTCTGAAAAGTTTGCCTCAGAAAAGGTACATTCACATCATCGCTGCACTTGAGCAAGTCTTTGATCTGCACTCCACCAACTTCGAGGACATAGTTGGGAGACTTAAGGCATATGAAGAACGTATCTGCAAATAAGAATGAGAACAAACTGATGATCAGGGAAAATTGATGTATCCTAAAACGGATTCATATCAAAACCACCAAGAGAATTCTGGTGGTTATCGAGGAAGAGGACGAGGACAGCGAGGTAGAGGCCGTGGCAAATCTGGATACTATAATCGACAAGATCGTGATAAGGAGAGAGATGATTCTCACATCACGTGTTTCCGGTGTGACAAACTTGGACAGTACGCATCAAACTGTCCAGACAGATTGCTTAAGTTGCAAGAATCTGTTGAGAAGGAGAATGAGGAGACTCACGAAGCTGATAAATTGATGATGCACGAAGTAGTGTACCTTAATGAACAAAAGGTAAAACCAAGTGCTTTTGAAACCGATCTTGACTCAAAGAATGTATGGTATCTTAATAACGGTGCAAGTAATCACATGAGTGGGAACCTTACATTCTTTGCTAGTCTTGATCAAACCACTACGGGGAAAGTGAGGTTTGGAGATGAATCTCGTTTCGACATTAAGGGAAAAGGTTCAGTTCGTATTGTTCTCTCGGATGGGAAAAGGAAGATTCTAGACAATGTATAGTTTATACCCGATCTAAGAAGTAACATCGTGAGTCTTGGTCAGGCCACAAAAGCAGGGTGTGAAGTTCGTATGAAAGAAAATTATTTGGTACTCTATGATCGAACCAGACAACTGATGGTGAAGACAACTAGATCATTAATTTTTTTGTATAAATTCACACTCGATGTTGATAACATCAAGTGCCTACAATTGACTTCCTCGACAGAATCATCTATGTGGCATGCTATTCTGGGCCACATTAACCCCGAAACTATGAAGATGATTATCAAAAAGGAGCTCGTTATCGGGATACCCAAGGTTGAGGCAGCAAAAGAGACATGTGTATCATGCCTGTTAGGCAAAAAATCGAGGAAGCCCTTTCCACAAGCAACCATATACCGAGCGAATGCGATTCTGGAACTCGTTCATGGAGATCTTTGTAGGCCAATTACACCTTCTACACCAGCACATAAGAGGTATGTCTTTGTGCTCATAGACGATTTTTCTCGATACATGTGGACTATTCTGTTAAAAGAGAAGAGTGAGGCATTTGATAAGTTCAAAAAATTCAAGTCAATTGTTGAGCAAGAAACAAAAGAGAAGATTAAAACTCTCCGAACAGACCGAGGGGGAGAGTTTATGTCACATGATTTCCAGAAATACTGTGAGCAGCAAAGTATTGTGTATTGTGAGACATCTCACTGCTCCATACTCTCCACAGCAGAATGGAGTAGTCGAACGACGCAATCGAACACTGTTAGAGATGACTAGGAGCATCTTGAAGCATATGGATACTCCAAACTATCTTTAGGGAGAGGCTGTGAGGCATTCTACGTATCTAATCAACCGAGTTGCAACAAGATCTCTAGTTGGCAAGACCCCATATGAGTTTTTGATATGAGGCATTTTCACCTCATTATAACCATTGTTTTCAAGTCCTTTTCGAGTCTTTTTAGTCTTTATCTAGTCGTTGCAGGTCATTAGGAGGCTTTGGACAAAGTTTAGAGTGATTAGAGCCTTTGAAGCATAAAATAAACATATTGGTCGAAAAGGAGGCGAATCTGTGAAGAATTACCATTTTAATGCTTGGATCGATTTGATCACTTGATTCATTGATGTTAGGTTTAACTTAGACAGCGAGAGTTGCTAGGTTGCTAGAAGAAACTTTGGTGAGCAATTTATTCATTACCTGCGAGAATAGATGTATTGGAGAATTGTGAACAAATCAAACATATCCTTAATGCTTGTCTGCGATTTCTAAAACCAACGAGAGTTAGGATTTTAGGTTGTTAGATAAAGTTATTGATGCCACGAGAGTGGATTGATATTATCTTCGTGTTTGAGTTCTAGACTTCTGCTTAATAATTGCCTGAATAGTTGTTTGATCCTTTGCTCCGAATCTCCTGCGAATTGCCTTGACCTAACGCTTGCTTAATATTGTTCTTACATCCGATTTTAGTTTAATTGCTTGTTACCAATCGAAACCAACCCCTTATTGATTTATCTTAGCTCTAAATCTAGCTTATAAAACCATAATGTAATACTTGGTCTTCGTGGGATCGACCCCTAAGTACTACTACGATTTGTTGTGCACTTGCAGTAGGAAAATAGGGTTTAAAACCTGTGTATCAAGTGTTTGGCGCCGTTGCCGGGGACCAAATTATTACCTTTGGTTTTCGGCGAAATTTTTAGTCTAAGATTTACTAACTTGTTCTTCTTTTCTTCTCTTGTGTGTGTTTCAGGACAATCAAGAGATAGCAAGGTTAGAACAAGCTGAATAGAAGAAGAAGTGGGATCCAGCCAACATGGGCGACGAAACCGACAACCGAACTGCTAGTGGCTATGTAGCTGCTGAAATTCGAAGGATAGAACAGCAGATGCAACAGTTGCAACAACAGCTACAACCACAGCAAAAGCGTGCCATTAGGGACATTCACGCACCTCATGCTTACTACCAAAACAGAGCCGCAATCATTCCACCCACAATTCAGAGGCAGGACTACGAGATCAAACCTCAGATGATCGCATTGGTGAAGCAACACTTGTTTCACGGCTTACCTGCAGAAAATCTGATGGACCATATTGACGATTTCGAAGAAATCTGCAGCACAACTGGTTCGAATGGTGTACCTCCAGATTTCCTGAAGTGCAAGCTGTTCCCTTTCTCTCTTGCGGACAAGGCTTCACGCTGGCTGAAGTCGTTACCACCTGGATCTCTGGCGACATGGGCTGATGCTAGGTCGGCATTCCTGGACAAGTTCTATAGTAAGTTCAAAACTGCATCTCTAAGGAACAAGATATCTTCGTTCCAACAGCAGTCTGGAGAAGCTTTTTACGAAGCTTGGGAAAGGTACAAGGAGTACCGCAGAGATTGCCCTCACCATGGTTCAGCGATGAGCAGATCCTGAGCACTTTCTATGATGGTGTTGATTGGGACAGCAGAAACGCCCTGAATGCAGCCAGCAATGGAAATTTCTACACCAGGTCCAAGGAAGGTGCGTTTGAGCTGATTGAGAACTTGGCTACAAGTTCTGGGAATCGCTGCCATGAGTATGATGAAAATAGATATGTCAGCAGTGTTGAATCGCAGAAGATAGATGAGCTGGCCGCAAAAGTGAGCTTGTTGTTGGAGAGACATCAGAGAAGTGTCCAACTTTGCGCGAACAGAAGCTATGAGCAGTATGCAGAGTTGAACTATGTGAATGAAGGCTATGTGGAGAATCAGAGCTTTCAAGCTCAGGCGTCTAACTCCCATGACGAGCTGAAGTCTCTTATGCAGTTGGTTCTACTCAGCCAACAGAAATCTGCTAATGAGATCAATGTCAAGGTGGACAGCATGTACAATGATCTCCATAGTAAGTTTGAAGCTGTTTGCACTCATGTGAAGAAGCTTGAAATTCAGGTTGCTAAAAATGCTGAGGCATCAGGAATTCCTCCTGAGAAGGCAGAGGTGAATCCTTGGAAAGGGTATGTCAATGTAGTTGAGACAAGAAGTGGAAAGACAGGACAAACAGCTGCAACACCAGCCCAGAAATCGGAAAAAGGGAAAGAAAGAGCTGCGGAGCACCAGCCCAATAGAAGGACACTCGTCAGAGCACCCTAGCTCTCCGACGGAGCACATGCTCCGATCACGCGAGCACCCGCTCAAGGAAGAGATATTTTCTCATGGCGTAAAAAAGACGATGGATTACGCCTCATCATCTGGAGTACCTGCCTCTTACCCTCGTTTGATTGATCCTGGCATAGAAAAAACGAGTGAGCACCCCATCTCTCCGACAGAGCACCTGCTCGCTACCCCCGAGCACATGCTCCCCCGAGATGCTCCCACCAAACCTGCAGAAAATCTACCAGCGAGGGTTTACATTCCTAAAGTGCCTTACCCAGTTCTACCTAGAGATCAGTTGGAGCCCATCAATGCCGAGAAACTAGCTGATTTTAAGAAGATGGTGAGAAGGATTCCTGAAGAAATCTCCTTTGAAGAAGCCTTGAAAAATCGTCCCATACTTTATTTCTTTAGGAACTGCAGAGAGACTGAAGAAGAGATTAATGCAGTCTTTGTAGAAGCAAGGAGTACACCACCATTGAGGGTATTGCCTAAGGTTGAAGATCCTGGAAAGTTCTTGGTCCCATGCTCCATTACAGGAGTTGAATTCAAAGAAGCTCTTTGTGACTCTGGGTTTACTGTTAATCTCATGTCAAAGGCTATTGTAGAGAGGTTGAAAATTTCTGAGATGAAGCCTAGTCGTATGACTCTTCGTTTTGCGAACTCCTCCATATCAACATCGTCTGACAGCATTCAAAACCTACCTGTCCAAATTGGGTATTGCCTAGTTCCAACTGATTTTCAGATTGTAGAGATGAGAGACGGTTATGATATGCCTTTGCTTCTTGGGAGGCCATTCATGGCTACAGTGGGTGCGATCATTGATATGCCTAATAAGCGAGTCTGCTTTTCCAAGATTGACAAAACGGTTTTCTACAAAGTCGTTCCCACAGGAACCACCACACACGCCTCTTGCATCTCTGCAGTGGATAGAGAGGAAGCACTTGATCCGATCCCGCGAGCACCTGCTCCACCAACCGGGAAATTTAGGGAGAAGACAAAGTCACAGGGAAACGTGCAGTGCAGAAAGATCAAATGACTTTGATCCCTCAAGGATATGATGGATATTCGGTTGACTACAAAGTGAAGTGCAAAGGTCGTCCTAAACCTTTCTCTAGAGTTAGAGCTATTTTTCCATCAGAGTTGAAAGAGAAGGGTATTGGTGTTGTGAATGGAATGCTGAGTACGGTTCTGAACATGAGGATGTCTGATTGTGGAGCTTGTTTTGGAGCAAGCTCTCAAGCCCAACTTGACTGATACATAGCACCCAAGTCAAGCTAATGACTTAAACCAAGCGCTTGGTGGGAGGCAACCCACTAGTAAGTGCCTCTAACTTTTATTTTTCTTTTGCTATTAATTTTTGGTTTTGGTTTTCTTTGTTTCAGCCTATTCAAAAAAAAAAAAAAAAAGAGCAACCCCAATCTGTTTCCGAGCACCTGCTCCGCTAGGATGCTCCACGAAAAAAAAAGAAAAAAAAGGGGGTGCACGTCTTCAGGTAAGTTTTCTTGTCCCTATACCATTGTCAAATCCATTATTAATTTTTCGTTTCTCATCCTTTCTCTTGATTTATTCTCACACCGGGACGGTGTGAAGTAAGTCTGGGGGAGGATGTTGGTACTAATTCCGTTTTCTTTGTCTTGTTTAAGTCGTTTTGCGTCTGTTTTATTGAGTCAAAATTTAGTTAGGGAATTATGATCTTTCTTTGGAACAAACTGTTTTAGCTACCCCTTTAGTGACCATTCCTACAGCCATTGACAACGGATTCTACCAAAAGGAAATTCCAAAGGTAAATTGAACTTCCATTATCCCCATACTGTTTGAGTGTTTAGATGATCCAGAGCTGGCCTAGATATAATGAACTTAATTTTTCTCATCTTGGGGCTTGGTATACTTTGAATCGGATTCCTTGCTTAGGTCTGATAGGATTAGTCTGTGATTATGGTTTCCCTCTCTCTTCCCTTCATTGTCTCTAAAAAAAATGAAAAAGAGATATAGCTTTGAAAAGTAGTTAAATCATTGGATATTGGTCTAACAAAAAGAAAAAAAAAGAGAACAATCAGTCGATTAAAAAAAATGATACCCTAGTAGGGAAAAATCGACTGATTGGAAGCGAGAAAAGAGGGAGAAAGGAAACTAGAAGCCGGCTGTCCATAAATTCAGTACTTGGGTGAGTAAGAGTCCATGTGTCCTTTGATCGATAGTCCCTCGATGAGACTGCACGTAAAACTTAATAAGGTCAGCAATGGTGATTTTAGATTACTTCTATGGGTTGTGGTTTGGAATCTGGATGGTTAGTAAGTCTGCGGAAAATTACAAGAGGTCTTAACTTAAGTTGGTACTGTTTGATGTGGCTTGCTCTAGTGCTGGTTGATTCAGGGTTCTAAAGAATAAGTGATTTTCCCATGTTTTCAAACCTTTCTTCTCGGTTTAAGCTTTAGTTTGTTTGAGGACAAACAATGGTCTAAGTCTCGGGGAATTGATATGAGGCATTTTCACCTCATTCTAACCATTGTTTTCAAGTCCTTTTCGAGTCTTTTTAGTCTTTATCGAGTCATTTCAGGTCATTAGGAGGCATTGGACAAAGTTTAGAGTGATTAGAGCCTTTGAAGCATAAAAAATCATATTGGAAGAAAAAGAGGCGAATCTGTGAAGAATTACCATTTTACCCCCGAGCACGTGCTCAGCACCCAGGTGAGCACCTGCTCCCGATTTTCGCACGGACGGAGTAAAAAGAGGGGAGGCTGATTGGACCTAATCCTAATCACGAAAATAAGAGGACCAGCCGCCTATGATGACCCATATATATATATATATATATATATATTCCCCTTAGTTTTAGGTTTTTTGGATCATCTTTTACATCCTACCTTTTATTTTCTACTTTCTACCTTTAGTTTTCCTATTCTCTAGAGAGCTTTGTATTATTTTTGGGAGAAGAATCTCTGCAACATCTGAAGAAGATTTCTGAACCCTATTCTTTTACTTTAATATTGATGCAGTCTTTTTATTTTATTGTTTACTTTCTTCTTTCATTATGCTTGAGTAGATCTCTTAGTTAGGTTAGGGTTTTCAAAGGAATTCATGAGCTAAGGGATTAAACACAAATAGGCTAATAAATCGATGTCTTCACCCTTGTTGTTCTTAATGCTTGGATCGATTTGATCACTTGATTCATTGATGTTAGGTTTAACTTAGACAGCGAGAGTTGCTAGGTTGCTAGAAGAAACTTTGGTGAGCAATTTATTCATTACCTGCGAGAGTAGATGTATTGGAGAATTGTGAACAAATCAAACATATCCTTAATGCTTGTCTGCGATTTCTAAAACCAACGAGAGTTAGGATTTTAGGTTGTTAGATAAAGTTATTGATGCCACGATAGTGGATTGATATTATCTTCGTGTTTGAGTTCTAGACTTCTGCTTAATAATTGCCTGAATAGTTGTTTGATCCTTTGCTCTGAATCTCCTGCGAATTGTCTTGACCTAACGCTTGCTTAATATTGTTCTTACATCCGATTTTAGTTTAATTGCTTGTTACCAATCGAAACCAACCCCTTATTGATTTATCTTAGCTCTAAATCTAGCTTACAAAACCATAGTGTAATACTTGGTCTTCGTGGGATCGACCCCTAAGTACTACTACGATTTGCTGTGCACTTGCAGTAGGAAAATAGGGTTTAAAACCTGTGTATCAGTTTTTAAAGGGAAAGAAACAGAATCTTGAACATTTCAAGGTCTTCGGTTGTGTTGGATATGCGAGAACTGAAGCTGTTGGAAGAAATAAGCTCGATGACAGATCGAGAGCCTTGGTGCACTTAGGAACATAGCCTGGATCGAAAGCTTACCGTCTCTTTGACCTTAAAAGCAGACGAATCATAATCAGTCGTGATGATATCTTCAAGGAGAAAGACAGTTGGAACTGGAACAATCAAGAGAAGGAGATCACCAATTCCGGAACAATCATTATTGTTTTGAGTGATTTTGGAAACAGAGGTTTAAGTAATGATGAAGTAGGTACAGAAACCACTCGAGCTATGAGTGAGAATAAGGGAAACACGGAAACAAATGAGGTGGAAGAAGAGAACAATGATAGCAATGAAGAAGAGCATAACCAAGAAGGGTTGCAACCTCAATTAAGGAGATCAACGAGAGTTAGTGTCAAGCCAACGTATCTAAAGGACTATGTCCTCCTGATCGAATAAGAAGGCGAAAGACTTCTAATGGCTGTAAACGACGAGCCGTGGTATTTTAGTGAAGCAAAACAGTTGGAAGTATGGATAGAAGCTTGCAAATATGAACTTGCGTCAATAGAAAAGAACAGAACATGGAGTCTTGTTGGTCTTCCAGGTGGAGTAAAGCCAATCGTCTTGAATTCAAGATAAAAAGAAACGCTGATGGAAGCATTAACAAACACAAGGTACGTTTAGTAGCTAAAGGCTATGTTCAGAAGTATAGGGTTGATTACGATGAGGTCTTCGCTCCAGTAGCTCGTATTGAGACAATTCGGTTCATAATTGCTTTGGCTGCGTCGCATGAATGGGAGATACATCACCTCAATGTTAAGACCGCCTTTCTTCATGAAGAATTGTTCGAAGAAGTGTATGTCACTCAACCTGAAGGGTTCATAATTTCGGGATGTGAAGAAAAGGTCTACAAACTAAATAAGGCTCTCTACGGATTAAAGCAAGCACCAAGGGCGTGGAATTCAAAACTGAACAAGATTCTTTCTGAACTAAAGTTTCGGAGGTGTTCAAAGGAGCCATCACTCTATCAAAAGAAGATCAAAAACCATCTTCTCATAGTGGCGGTATATGTGGATTACTTACTCGTCACAGGATCTTCGTTGGCTACGATTCATGAGTTTAAGGGGGAGATGGAGGCTAAGTTTGAGATGAGTGACTTGGGAAAACTGACATACTATCTCGGTATAGAAGTACACCAACACGCAGAAGGGCATAACCTTGAGACAAGAGAGATATGAAACTAAGATCTTGGGAGAAACAGGAATGGACAGTTGCAATTCGTGTTTGGTACCGATGGAGTTGAATCTCAAGCTATCGAAATCTCCCAAATAATAAGGTATAAACGAGAAGGAGTACAAGAATTGTTACAAGAATTGTTACAAGAATTGACAAGAATCTGGTTACAAGAATTGTTGAGCGAAATTGTTACCAAGTCGTGCTAGAGGGTCACAATTAGAATTGACAACAATTCTGCTATTGCTCTCACAAAGAATCCGGTATTCCATGGGAGAAGCAAACACATTCACACAAGATATCATTTTATCAGAGAATGCATTGAGAACGACCAAGTGGAAGTGGAACACGTCCCCGGAAGAAAACAGAAGGCAGATATCTTGACAAACGCTCTTGGAAAGATCAAGTTTGGAGAAATGAGAAGCCTCATTGGAATTCAAGAAGTGAGTGAAGAGAGTTTCAAGTTTAAGGGGGAGAATGTTGGTATAAACTTGAAATAGCTTAAGGATAAAGTCAAGTGTATCTAGGAGAGATCTATATATACATTACATATATATTATGAGTTATCTAATATATGTGATTCACCTTAGGATTAGAAGTTATCTAGTCCTATATAAGGAGATGTCAATGTGTGACATAACTTAACCTAAATACTTGAGAGTTTGTGAGATTAAGGTTTTGAGGTATTTTTCTTGAGCAATAAAGAGAGTAATTCTTTATAAAGTATTTGAGTTCTAAAGGTTATTGTTCTATATTAACTTCCACAAAAGTGTGATACAAGTTACCATCAGTTTACTCTCAAGGGATTTTGGCATACCAACAAGTCATCCAATCACTAGTTTTCCTACAACCCAAATGGCAGGTTTGGGATATGTTGAGCAAAGAAGTAGTTGTACCGCAAGTATAGAGCCCAAGAAAATAAAAGAAATAGCAGGTTTGGGATATACTGAGCAAAGAAGAAGTTGTGTCGCTGGTATGGAACTCCAGAACAGATCAAAAAAAAAAAAAACAATCTACCGCCGATAACTTGTTAGCCAAGGCAGCTAAAGCTACTTGGAAGAAGAAGCATAAATCTAAAAAGATTGATGATATTAGGCTCAGGCCCAACCAAAGACCAACAATCAAAACGCTCTCTCCTGTTGGGGTCGAAATCCCCTCCTCGAAGATTGACGGAACGAGAAGTCAAGATATCAAATGGAACTTATCCCGAACATGGAACGGACGAGCTAAGGCAAACTGCCCACAATCCGTCCAAGACATGAACCGGCGGCTGGGATAAGGCCAGCCGCCGGATCTTCATTCATCCACGGCCGGCGGCTGGGATAAGGCCAGCCGCCGGGTCTTCTTGGTTCCGAGGCCGGCGGCTGGAATGAGGCCAGCCGCCGGGTCTTCTTTCACTCACGGCTAGCGGCTGGAATGAGGCCAGCCGCCGGGTCTTCTTTCACTCACGGCCGGCGGCTGGGATGAGGCCAGCTGCCGGGTCTTCCTTCACCCATGGCCGGCGGCTGGGATGAGGCCAGCCGCCGGGTCTTCTTGGTCCATCAACCGGCGGCTGGGATAAGGCCAGCCGCCAGGTCTTCTTGATCCGTTAACCGGCGGCTGGGATAAGGCCAGCCGCCGGGTCCTCTTGATCCTTCAACCGACAGCTGGGATAAGGCCAGCCACCGGGTCCTCTTGATCCATCAACCGGCGGCTGGGATAAGGCCAGCCGCCGGGTCCTCTTGATCCGTCAACCGGCGGCTGGGATAAGGCCAGCCGCCGGGTCCTCTTGATCCATCAACCGGCGGCTGGGATAAGGCCAGCCGCCGGGTCTTCATGATACACCAACCGGCGGCTGGGATAAGGCCAGCCGCTGGGTATTCATCTTATACTCACGATCATTTCTCAGTCAAGTCTCATTGTCCGAACATCGTCCGGTCGACCGACCGTCGAACATAACTCTAAGCCCGAACCGACTCGAAGACTATCCGTTTGCATGTCTTGATTCCAAAAACGTCCATAACATTCCCCGAAAGACCGTGACGAACGTTCAGCCGTCCATGGACCAGTCGCCGAGCACACGACCCAAAGGAACCGGCGGCTGGCCATCAATACCGGAACCGGCGGCTGGAAGTTCAAACAAAAAACGGGCGGTTCAAATCTCAGAAGTCGTAAAACGCTCGGAACACTGTTCACGCGGGAAAAACCATTGAAAAAAACTATTCATCCCGAGACAAAGTTAACCGAAAAATCGAATTGAGCCTAAACCGAGATTCGGATTACTATTCATCGGATTACTATTCACGGTTCACTATTCATCGGCGGGCGGATTTGGGTCAGAATGCGCGGATGGATCACGGAAGACTCTCGGGCCGGATATCGGGCCCAAAAAGCTTAGGTCGGCGGCTGGGAAGGAAAGACAAGGTCCCACATCGGAAATCTGAAGTCTTAGCCTCCTAGGATTGTCAGTATATATTTGTACGCTCATGTAAGGGTTAATCCCATCCCAGATCCGATTATTAGGAGTTTTAGCAATTTAAGAATATTCAGCTTTTGCTAATTTCCCTTGTACTTTCGGAAAATATCAATAAAAATCTCTCTTTTGCATTGTCGGTCCTTTAGTTCTTTATAAATAGAATTTTCGAGCCCCCACTAAATATAAGTTTTGACAGTGTGAGTTTCGGCTCTCACAGTTTGGCGCCGTCTGTGGGGACGATAAATATTCTTAACCCTAAGAACGAAAAGCATACGAAACGAAGACGATGACCAGAAGAACCGACGATATCACCAACCAACCGGCCGCAGCCACCACAGGAACAACCGGAACGGGAATTCCAGCCATCGGCACATCGGCGGCCGGGACCGGAGCAACTGCCGGCGAGACATCCGCCGACGGAGCGATCGGGATAACTGGGACCTCCGCCAGTGCACTCACCCGATTCGGAAAGCCGATCGAGGACCCGATCATCATGAACACAGCCAACGCCGCCCCAGAGAACGCGGCGATCACCGAGCTGAGGAACATGGTAGCCGAAATCGCAGAACGGCAAAACAGACAAGAAAGAACGGCCGCGCAGGAAAGAGCAGCTTCCCAGGCGCGTGGCCCCCGGGCTTTCGAAGCAAGACGCCTTATCTTCACCCCGCGAGCGGATCCCCCGGGCCGTCAGAATCCCGATGAGCAGACCCCAATCGGAACAAGGAGAGAACCATCGGCACCACCTCCGATGCACCGGAAAAGCGCCGCTAGGCGAACCGTCGAACGGCCAACTTCCACGGTAACCAACGGTGAAAACCCGAGAGACACCGCAAACGGAGACGACAGGGAGGAAAGCGAAACCGACAACGAAGATGGAGGTCTAAACGCGGATGAGGAAGAGCTCCGATGGATCGAAGAGTAGGAAAAGGCGGAACGAGAGGCCTGAGCTAACCGATCCGCTAGCCGAAGGGACGAGTTGGACGAGCTCCGTGCCCGTTTGGAGCTCACTACAAGTCAGATGAAGGAGGTAAGGTCGCAAGTCCATAAAGCGACAAGTGCGGCCCCGGAAATCGACCGCGTCTTAGAGGAAACGCAAAAGATCCCGTTCACTTCAAGGATCACAAGCGGTAGACTTTCTGACCCGGGAAAAATCCAAATCCCTTTTTACGACCGGACGACCGATCCAAAGGCCCACATGACAGCCTTCCACATCGCTATGGGACGGGCTAGATTTAAACCCGAAGAAAGAGACGCTGGATTCTGCCTCCTCGTCGTGGAACATCTGAAAGGATCAGCCCTGTCGTGGTTCTCGAGGCTAGAAAGAGACTCGATCGACGGTTTCGACCGATTGTCGGCAGCTTTTCTGAAGCATTACTCACTGTTCATAAGACAGTCAACATCCGACGCGGACCTCTACTCGCTGTCGCAGGAGCCCGAAGAAAGTCTTCGAGATTTCATCGAAAGGTTTAAGATGATTGTCTCGAAGATTGACGGCCTAAGCAACAGTGTCGCGATCAACGCCCTGATGAAGTCCTTGCTGAATACTTCAAACTTTCGAAAGGAGATTACCGTGAACCCACCGGTAACCATTCAAGATGCTCTCCACCGTGCTTCCAACTTCGTCATCTATGAGGAAGAAATGAGGGTCCCAGCCGGAAAGCACCAATCATCGAAATTGGTCGCCAAAGGCACGGTGCAACCTTCTAACTTTCCAAACGAGAGAAGAAGTAAGCGAACCAGCCGAGATGAGGAACCCAACCCAGGCCGAGCGCATAACTACCAAATAAACACGGAGAGACTGTATGATGAGCGAAACAAAGGACCGTGGAATACTTGGACCCGACCAGGATTCGACGAGAATGCCTTTTGTACCTTCCACAAGACAAAGGGCCACTCAACCGAAAACTGCAGGACTGTCGGAAGAAGGCTCGCGGCAAAGCTATTAGCCGGGGAGCTCGGAAACGGGGTAACCCTCGAGAGTCTCGGAGCTATCGAAGAAGGCGTTGGCACCCCGGACAGACGACCTAACCGGGAACGTCCCGAAAGGCCAGAGGACGATACCCCAAACGGGGAAGGAGACCAAACGGAGACGACTCTGCCGCCAACCGCAGGAGAATCCACATGATCATCGGAGGATCTCAGTATTGCTGAGACACAGTGGCCTCGATAAAGGCGTTCCTGAGAAGAGGAGACAAGGAGTCGAACCCGCGGGAGCGGATCACCGAAAACGACGATCGGATCGCCTTCCACGAAAAAGACGCTGAAGGCCTTGACCAACCTCACGACGACCCATTGGTGGTAGAACTAGACTTCAACGACCATGACTTCTCCCGGGTCTTGATCGACACCGGAAGTTCGGTGGACGTCATTTTTCGGGAGACACTTCAAAGGATGAAGGTGGATCCGTCAATGATAAAGCCCAATCCGAGGTTACTCACCGGATTCTCTGGCGAAGTCACAATGACGGATGGAACAATCCAGCTCCCGGTTCGTACCGGTGGAATCACGAAAATCGTTAACTTCGCGGTGGCAAACCACCCCTCGATTTATAACGTGATAATGGGAACTCCTTGGATCAACTCAATGCGAGCTATCCCATCAACTAACCATCTCTGCCTGAAGTTCCCGACACCAAACGGGATCAAGACCGTTTGGGGAAATCAGAAGGAGGCTCAGATCTGTTTTCTGGCGGAACACAAGCTCCGGAATCCGACCATCCCACAAAGAGAGAACCCGAAGAGGAAGAATGAAGACGAAGTCCCTAAACTGGGAAAGAAAGTAAGCAGAACCGAACAGTTCGAGAAAACGGAGGTTCCGCCCACGGAAACAAACCAAGAAGAGACGAAAAATGCCAAGGAAAAGACCTCAGAAACCGTCGAAACTACAACCGACAATTCCATGACTAAGACTTAACCGTCTTCTTACCACACAAAAAAAAAATGGAACTACGTAGGCAGCTCGCTTAAAAAACGAGTTCAGTTGCCCCTCTCCTTAAAAAAGTGGGGGGGGAGTGGGTCTGTATATACATACTCCCAAATTTTCGCAAACAAATCAAGGAGATGGACATTGGGACTTAGCATCTCATAACACATTCAAAATTTGAAAAAGTTTTCGAAAACACCATTCCGACAGACATCGAGACTCAGCATCTTGAAACCTGATCCGGAAAACCCGAAGAAAATGAACATTGAGACTTAGTGTCTCATAACACATCTTTAACTCAAACTTAAAATCGGATAAATATCGAGACATAGCATCTCGTAACTTATCCACGACCACCAACCGATCAAAGATATTTCTCCCAGATACTTAAGTCCTCTCCAACAAATCCGTCTGCTGCTGGCCACAACAAGACTATCTTTTTAAACCATGGTTCTCTCAACATCCCGCAGAGGATAAGACTAGCACGCTATACAAATTTCCGGATTAACATCCGAAGGGCGTAACCTGCATCCCGCGATCCTGCAGGAAACGCTCGAGATGATGTTCTGATTAGTTTACTTTCACTAGCGCTTCGCATAGGCAAATAGTGTGAAACATAGGACACAAAGTAAACTCTCTAAACCCAGTAAAGCGCCTGACATGGAACACTGGTCAAAGACATCTCGAGAACGCAGTATCAAACCGGCTCTGATGGGAGATCTTAAAAGCGTTCAGTCGAAAGAGGGATCTGAACAAACTTGGTCCCCTGCGACAACAAAAGACTGCATTAAACCCAGGAAATACTCGCAAGGATGACCTGGTCTAAAGTTTGAGTGTCCGGGATAACACTCCAACGCAATATCAATCAGCTCCGGAACGGGCCAGCCGCCCGTCCTCCGTAGAGAGACGGGCCAGCCACCTTTCACCCTCCAAAACGGGCCAGCCGCCCATCCTCCGTATGGAGATGGGCCAGCCGCCCTTCATTCTACAAAACGGGCCAGCCGCCCGTCCTCCGTAGAGAGACGGGCCAGCCGCCCTTCGTTCCGCAAAATGGGCCAGCCGCCCGTCCTCCGTAGGGAGACGGGACAGCCGCCCTTCATTCTACAAAACGGGCCAGCCGCCCGTCCTCCGTAGAGAGACGGGCCAGCCGCCCGTCCTCCGTAGAGAGACGGGCCAGCCGCCCTTCGTTCCGCAAAATGGGCCAGCCGCCCGTCCTCCGTAGAGAGACGGGCCAGCCGCCCTTCATTCTACAAAACGGGCCAGCTGCCCATCCTCCGTTTGAGAGACGGGCCAGCCGCCCTTCGTTCCGCAAAATGGGCCAGCCGCCCGGACAACGGGCAAGCCGCCCTTCACTCTACAAAATGGGCCGACCGCCCTCTTGGGAGAGAGACATACCGGCCACTCATCTTCTCCTTTATCAAGGCTATAAAAGTAGAGCAAGCAATGAAGTCCATAACAACCAAAGGCAAAAGCAGATGGATAATAAATCTCCATGAATGGAGATATAAGAAACCAAGTTCGTTTGACAAAGCAAATACAATAAGGGTCGAAAGACCCGAACGTAACGGAAACCGAAAATACAAGGCCAAAGCCTAATCATACTCGATAAGAGGAGTAGGAGCTCCGTATTCCAAAGCCTCAGCATCCGGGGACTGGCACGGAGAAACGGGAGAGCATACCAAGCAACTGTCAAGAACGGCAGCAGTCCGATCGTATGAGCCGGCCCAACCTCCTCCTTTGAGCCGCTCTAATGATGCCTCCAGCTCTCCTTCTTCCTCCTCGACCTTGGACTTCCCGGACTTAATGTCCCGGACTAGATCAAGGTTCAAGCTGACCTCAGTCAAGGCAGTCTCGCCATATTTCGCATGACACATCGGTGTAAGAGCAGCTTTAACACCCTCAATTTGGAGACGGTACTTCTCCACCAACTTCCAGCGGCTTTGCTTAAGCGCCAGATCCATCTTCCGCTCAGCCTCCACGAGCGCCTTCTTGAGCTCCTTCTGCGATCTCTTCTCCGCATTCCGAAGCTTGACTTCCAGGGCCTTGATCTTTTTGTTCTTCTTTCGGGACTCTTTCTCTGAGGCCTCTAAGGCAACCTGGGTTGCATGAGCTCGAGTAGCGACCTGAATCAAAGAAAATCAAATATCAGAAAAGACCAAACTGCGTCAAAACAAATCTAAAGGAAGAAAGAGTTACCATCATAAGGCCAGAGGATAAGTCTCCGTAAGCCACCGAACGATCGAACGGAACAGCGGAGGCCGGAGCCAACGCTCCGAAGTAGTCCACGACCTTCACAGACTCAGCTGGATCTTCCCCCGCCGCCTTGCGAGCGTCAAAAAGGAGACCAGGGTCAGACGTCTCGACCGTCCGAGCCACTTTGCCCTTCCTCGGACGATCCGGGCTGTTGGAAGCTCCCTTCCCTTTATCCGCCACAGCAGCGCAACCAGAGCCCTGGGGAGCGACTATCTGTCCCTCAGGCAAGCCGTCACCCTGGAAATCGGACCCGGACGGTAGAACAAAACTGGCCGCCAGGTCGAACTCAGCCGCCTCTCCAAACGGTCCGGCTTCACCATACTTTTGCTGGCGATACTTCCAAACACCCTCCATGCCGGGGTATGTCGCCATTGGATCAACAAAGTCAGGACCCTTCGGAGGAGCGCGCCCTTCTAAAATATCTTTCGAGTCCAGAAAACGGCGCCAGAGATTAGGACACTCCCAATCGATCTTCTTCTTGTCAACTTCTACAACGATATCCTCAAATCCGGAAACTCTAGGAGAAAAGGGATTACGAACTAAAAGAAGAGAAGAAAAGATGAAGAGTTGTGAGAAATGAAGTTATGAAGAATGAAACAAAGGAATGAAGGCTATTTATAGAGAAAATTCACAAAAAGATGAAACGCTTACGTGGCAAATTCCACTCGGTCCTAACCGAGCCGCCGAAGTCGGAACCAACAGTGAGCGGGCTGCGCTTCACGTAGAAAAACTGATCCCGCGAAGCTTTACAGTTGCTCCGAAGGCCGGTATAGAAACGCCTCACATGCTTCCGAACGTTGACCGAGCAGAAGAAATCCGATTTAGAAATTTTCCTCAACGAAAAGAAATTTCGTACAAGATCACCCTCCAACTTGATCCCGCATTTGTCACAACGGACCATGAGTCCCATCAAAATCCTCATAGCGGATGGGGCGAGTTGAGAGATTGCAACCCCATATAACTCGAGAAATTCGAAGATAGCTCCTGGGATCGGGAACCAGAGTAAAGCTTCGTAAAACATCGACTCGTACATGGCGAAATATCCCTCTGGCGCCTTGTTCATCCGATCCCCATCTTTTGGGAGACGAAACTTAATCTTGTCCGAAATCCAGAAGTCGTATCTAAGCTCGGCCAGTGAGTCCCGATCGCTCATAGTGGGTCCATGCTTGAATCCCTCAGATATCGATCTGTAACTCGAAGACGGTCCAGGCTTCTTAAACCGCCAAGCAAAAATATCTTCACCCCAATAGGCTTTAGCTTCTCCGGGAGAACGACACTCAGACTTCACGTCAGGGTACACAAAGATAGGCACCTCTGGGTGATCCGATCTAACTACCTCCCCAGACATGGCCGAGTGGTCACCTGTTTCTGGCCAAACACGATGATGCTCGGAAGCGACCAGAGAGCAGGACGGCCATTCACGCCATCCGCCGTTGTCCTCAGCATGTTGAGGAGGAGTCCAAGCGCCACGTGCTATACTCGTCCTCGGCGAGACGCCGTCATGTTCAACTCGAGAAGAACCGGACGCCCTCTCTAAGACACCTCCAGAGCCAAGCGCCCATCTTGATACCGCTGCTATGCCAGCCGCCCTCTTGGGGGCGTTCTTAGAGCCAGCCGCCCTCTTTGAACCAGATGCTCTACACGTCGAACTCCCGGCCGCCGGCTCGGGTCTGATCTCATTCCCAGCCGCCGTCTCGAGAATGCTTCCATTCCCAGCCGCCGTCTCTGGTATGTCCTCATTCCTAGCCACCGTTTCGGGCGCCCATTGAGGAACATTAGCAAAACCGAGCGCTCCTTGAGCATTGCTAGGACCAGCCGCCCACTGAGGAACACCTTCGGGACCGGACGCCACTTGTGGAATGGCATTTTCCCTAGCAGCCAACAGATCTTCCACAAGTACCGCATCCTGCTCCGCGGACATAAAAACAAACTCAAACTGATCGTTCATGATTGCATCAAAGTTGAGTTCGAAAGGAGAACCTCCTTCACCAGCCATCGCTAAAGAAAAAAAATTTCAAAGGAGAAACTTGAAGAAGAAAGCTTGAAAAAAGAAGGGAGTGTGAAAAAATGAATGAAGCCACTCATTTGATATAGCAAACATGGCACGAATTTCCATGATGGATTATGCTCTGACAAGACACTAAAGAGAAGCGGACGAACGGACGAACGGACGAACGGAAGAACTCATTGTCGTCCCGTTTCAGTCAATCCCGATATAACTCTCAGCTCGAAGCTACTTGCTCCAAACCACAAAAGCAAGGAGCTGGGGGGCTAACTGTTGGGGTCAAAATCCCCTCCTCGAAGATTGACGGAACGAGAAGTCAAGATCGTGATCAAATGGAACTTATCCCGAACATGGAATGGACGAGCTAAGGTAAACTGCCCACGATCCGTCCAAGACATGAACCGGCGGCTGGGATAAGGCCAGCCGCCGGATTTTCATTCATCCACGGCCGGTGGCTGGGATAAGGCCAGCCGCCGGGTCTTCTTTCACTCACGGCCGGCGGCTGGAATAAGGCCAGCCGCCGGGTCTTCTTTCACTCACGGTCGGCGGCTGGAATGAGGCCAGCCGCCGGGTCTTCTTTCACTCACGGCCGGCGGCTGGGATGAGGCCAGCCGCCGGGTCTTCCTTCACACACGGCCGGCGGCTGGGATGAGGCCAGCCGCCGGGTCTTCTTGATCCATCAACTGGCGGCTGGGATAAGGCCAGCCGCCGGGTCTTCTTGATCTATTAACCGGCGGCTGGGATAAGGCCAGCCGCCGGGTCCTCTTGATCCGTCAACCGGCGGCTGGGATAAGGCCAGCCGCCGTGTTCTCTTGATCCATCAACCGGCGGCTGGGATAAGGCGAGCCGCCGGGTCTTCATGATACACCAACCGGCGGCTGGGATAAGGCCAGCCGCCGGGTATTCATCTTATACTCACGATCATTTCTCAGTCAAGTCTTATTGTCCGAACATCGTCCAGTCGACCGACCGTAGAACATAACTCTAAGCCCGAACCGACTCGAAGACTATCCGTTTGCATGTCTTGATTCCAAAAACATCCATAACATTCCCCGAAAGACCGTGACGAACGTTCAGCCGTCCATGGACCAGTCGCCGAGCACACGGCCCAAAGGAACCGGCGGCTGGCCATCAATACCGAAACCGGCGGCTGGAAGTTCAAATAAAAAACGGGCGGTTCAAATCTCAGAAGTCGTAAAACGCTCGGAACACTGTTCATGCGGGAAAAACCGTTGAAAAAACACTATTCATCCCGAGACAAAGTTAACCGAAAAATCGAATTGAGCCTAAACCGAGATTCGGAGTACTATTCATCGGATTACTATTCACGATTCACTATTCATCGGCGGCCGGATTTGGGTCAGAATGCGCGGATGGATCACGGAAGACTCTCGGGCCGGATATCGGGCCCAAAAAGCTTAGGTCGGCGGCTGGGAAGGAAAGACAAGGTCCCACATCGGAAATCTGAAGTCTTAGCCTCCTAGGATTGTCAGTATATATATGTACGCTCATGTAAGGGTTAATCCCATCCCAGATCCGAGTATTAGGAGTTTTAGCAATTTAAGACTATTCAGCTTTTGCTAATTTCCCTTGTACTTTCGGAAAATATCAATAAAAATCTCTCTTTTGCATTTTCGGTCCTTTAGTTCTTTATAAATAGAATTTTCGAGCCCCCACTAAATATCAGTTTTGACAGTGTGAGTTTTGGCTCTCACATCTCCTCTCTCCTCCCCGCAACCTTCGTCTTCGATCTAGGGTTCTTCTTCAGGGCACAGGCTCCAGCGGCTCCCTTGCCTTGGACGCCTGTGCCCTGCCGCGTCCGCTTCCGTTTTCGTCTTCCCTCTCCTCCTCTTGTTCTCCTTTGTCTGTTTCTCTTCTGTTGTGCTTGGTTTGCTGTGTTTGTGTAGTTCTCTAGCGGGTCTTCTTCGTCGATAGCAGGGCAGCTTCAGTGGTGTCACCGGAGTTGCAGTGGCAGAAGGATGTCTTCCTGTGCGTTTGGCATCCTCTCCGTCGCTGCCTCGTCTTTTCTCGCCCGATCTCTCCGGGTTCGTTGCTGTCGGCATTTTTCTTCCGGCGGTTTTGGTTGTGGTGCTTGTGCTCCCGCGCCGACGGCGTCCTCTTCAGTTTGCTTTGGTGGTGGAGTGGTGGTGTTCTGCTGCTCCTTTTAATTGGCGCCTCCTCTATATTTGTTTTTCAAATCGAGGGTTTGGTGGGTTGTTGGTTGTTCCTTGATGGCCAGTAATGGTGGTGGATCCTTGAGGTCGGGATCCGTTTTTCCTTTTGGTTTTCAGGTCTCGCCCCGTTGCTTGTTTGGAGTGGTGATGCTTGTTCTCCCGGCTCGGGGGGCTCCTCTGGTGGGGTCCCTTTGCGGTGGCTTGAGGCGTGTGGTCCGTTGGTTTCTTCTCCTCTTCGTGTGGTGGTGTTTCCGACGACGTCTTCTTCTATCGGTGTGGCCTTAGGTCCTTTCCGGTTTGTGTCTGTCTTCCCGGGTAGATCGTCGTTGGTGCTTCGTGGCTTGGTTAGGATAGGTTAGGCTCCGGCTCTTGATTGGTGTTGTTGTTAAGCATTGCTTGGTGGTTTGTAGAGGCGCCGACTCAGTTTTTTCGGCTTTATTACTCGTGGTAGGTTAGTTTGTTTAGCTTAATCAGAGATCGCGTTAGTTTTCGGAGAAGCTGTAGGTATTTGTTCCTTAGTGGTTTTGAGGGCGGATCATTAGAACAGGGCTCGTGGTGACTACGATGAGGACTCCAGTTCTTTGGAGCTGTGGCAAATACGGGATGGTCTGCGCTTTGGCGTGTGATTGCTGCGGTTCTATTTGGCTTTACTTAGTTCTGATTTTACTTTCTTTATTCTTTTCGAGTTGTGTTGTGCATTCGATTGTATCTGCTTCGGTTTTTGTATTGTTGTCTTTAGTTTTTTTTTTTTTCGTTTTGTCTTTCTTTATTATATCCCCGTTTTCTGTCAAAAATTAAAATGGTATAAAATTTAACATTTTACCCAAAAAAAAAGATTGATGATATCACAGTTGTACGTCTTTTCTAACAGAACAATTATACTTTACTACAGTATGATGGACGGTGAAAGCTTAGTTGTCGCAGCTTAGTTGTCGCACTACTGCCGAACGATGCGCTAATATTGGCAAACTGCAATATAATTCGTTATGAGAATTTAAGTTGTTATATCTAAATCGTCGGAAATAAAAATTAATCAGAAATTTTTTACGGATCCTGAAAAATATTCTATTAAAATACACTTACACTAAATAACAATAGAAAGGATGATCACGCGAAAATGATTATGAATTTCTTTGTTAGAAAAAAAAAAGACAAGTTAAAAATACAGTTTTCGGTTTTCTTTTTCTATTCTATTTACTAGTAGTTTGCAAGATCCTTTGTAACTTTTTTGTTCCATTCATTTAACCTTCTTTTTGTTATGTGTATCTATTATTTAGAAGTTTTCGCATATTAAATATTGGAAATATTTTATAACATATATTTAATATATATATATATATATATATATTTATGAAAAAAATATATCTTTTGAAAGTACGTTAGGCAAATCAATAAGATAACACACTAAGTTCCACTTTTCTGATATGCTTTTGTTATTGGCTAATATAATAATCAACTTACAAGTTGTCATTTTATCCAAATAAATCTACTTCTTCGTTATTTACCATATTACCTTTAAAGAAAATAAAGATAAAGCATTCGCAATTCAGATAAAGAATGGAACATTTGTTTTCAACGAAATAGTCAACTAAACAGGAACCAACTTTGCATCTTTATTTTATGAAGAAAACACAAACTTTGTATCTAACTGGTGGAGCTTTGAGATGGCAAGAGATCTCTGCTCATCTTCTAGCTAGCCACACTTCCATTGCATATTCAGATAAACAATGGAACATTTTTTTCTTTTCAACAAAATGGTGAACTGAAGAAGAAGCCACCCTAAAAGGTGGGGAAAAAAATGAGTTGAAATAATTAAACTCACGGTATTCATGCATGCAAACCTCTCCCAAAATATAGCTAAAGTACGCACGGTATCCATACAAACAAACCTCTCCCAAAATATCAAGACACTAAAGAAAAGAAAATGCACACGTCACTCTTCTTTACAAAGGCTATATAAACCCTAGATTGGCACAAGGTTCCATCCAACACAGACAAACACATCTACTCATTAACCATGAAGCTTCAAGGACTCGCCTTGATCGTTTTTCTATTAGGTGTGGCGAGTTGCAAAGCCTATGAGGACATTCATTGCGAAGAAAACGAGCCGTTCTCATGTCAAAACATTGATCGTTTAAGCAGTAAAAATTTCCCAAAAGACTTCATCTTCGGTGTTGCATCTGCTGCTTACCAGGCATGTAAAAAATCAACAATTTTTGACGTAGAAAACCATTCAAAAACACTAAACTCCAACGTTGCATGGCTGTTTCTTTGCATTTCAGATCGAAGGGGGAAGAGGACGTGGTCTTAACGTTTGGGACGGCTTCACTCACCGATACCCAGGTATATCATTTGCATGGTGCATATTTAATATGTATTCACTTATCTATACATTCATTGTAACGCGTATTTGTCTATTATCAGAAAAAGCAGGGCCCGATCATGGGAATGGAGACACTACTTGTGAGTCATATACGAGATGGCAGGTAAATTTCTCTCAGTATATGTTTATAAAGATACTCACTGAATAATATTTATGTATCAACTATGTGTGGATTGACGACATGCGATTGTATATGTAAACTGCAGAAAGATATAGACATCATGGGCGAACTCAATGCTACTGGCTATAGATTCTCCTTTGCATGGTCAAGAATTATTCCAAGTATGTACAGATTATCGATTCATGTACACATAATTGTGCTAGTCGTATTGATTGTGATTTTTTTGGGAGATTAAATATACGGATATGTATAAATGAGCAGGAGGAAAGGTGAGTAGAGGAGTGAACAAAGGAGGTCTTGACTACTACCACCAACTCATAGATGGCCTCATCGCAAAGAATGTAACACCTTTCGTTACCCTCTATCACTGGGACCTTCCTCAAACACTGCAAGATGAGTATGAAGGTTTCTTGGACCGCACGATCATGTATGTAATCTGTGCCATGACATGCTTATTAATAAGAAAGACATATATACTCATATTATGATTCAATACAATGCGCAGAGATGACTTTAGAGACTATGCGGATCTATGTTTCAAGGAATTTGGTGGAAAGGTGAAGAACTGGATCACTATCAACCAGTTGTACACTGTACCTACAAGAGGCTATGCAATCGGAACAGACGCACCCGGTCGATGTTCTCCGAAGGTAGATGACAGATGTTACGGCGGAAATTCTTCAACAGAACCTTATATAGTTGCACACAATCAGCTTCTTGCTCATGCTGAGGTGGTCCATCTTTACAGGACAAAATATAAGGTGAGTATTTATCCGTTTGTAAATAGGTGCATGTAGTCTTACATATCTAATACTAATCGAATCATATCATATCAATGCATATGTCCTGGCCAACAGTTCCAAGGAGGGAAGATCGGACCAGTGATGATAACTAGATGGTTTCTTCCATATGATGACACTCAAGCCAGCAAAGATGCAGCTGAGAGGATGAAAGAATTCTTCTTGGGATGGTACGTAAATATATATGTATTATAATATTCACAAAAATGAAATGATTTCTTATATGAAAGTACATCCATCAGGTTCATGGAGCCGCTAACAAAGGGTAGATACCCAGACATTATGAGGCAAATTGTGGGTAGTCGGCTTCCCAACTTCACGGAAGAAGAAGCTGAACGCGTTGCGGGTTCATATGATTTTCTTGGTCTCAACTATTACACCACTCAGTACGCTCAGCCAAAACCTAACCATATCCTTCAGAGAAACACACTGCCATGATGGACCCAGGCGCAAAGCTTACATGTACTACTTTGTTTCCACTTATAGTTACAACCTTAAGTTTCTAACTCCTTTAGGTACAACATATATATACTTTGTGATTGACCATAAACAATTTCATCCTTGTGTTTACAGATAATAATTCACGTGGTGAAAATCTTGGTCCACTGGTATATGCGTGTCCACCCCTATTATTTTTCTTTCATTATTATTATTATTTTGTTTTTTTTTTCAGATTGATATGTATATGTTTGCTTCCCTTTCTCAGTTTGTTGAAGAAAAAAACGGCGACAACGCCTATTACTATCCAAAGGGTATTTATTACGTCATGGACCACTTCAAAACCAAATACCGTAACCCTTTGATCTATATCACCGAGAACGGTGAGTTCTACTGCTTATCTCTTGTGTTTCCATGTTAAGTAAGTGTGCACAAGAAGCTGACTCAAATACTGTACAATGTTTCATGACGGTTTCATTAGGATTTAGTACTCCCGATAGCGAAACCCGTGAGCAGGCTGTTGCCGATACCAAGCGGATTGATTATCACTGCAGTCATCTCTGTTTCCTCCGTAAGGTCATCAGGTATGTATCGTAGATGCTCCTATACTTTGCTTCTCTTTTATATACATATATATACATACGTACTTGTATGAATTATGATCACCACCTTTTGTATGGCTGTTCTTGTTATCAGTGAGAAAAATGTTGACATAAAAGGATACTTTGCCTGGGCTCTTGGTGATAATTATGAATTCTGCAAAGGCTTTACCGTCAGATTCGGACTTAGTTACGTTAACTGGACAAACCTCGACGATAGAAATCTCAAACAATCTGGCAAATGGTACAAGACCTTTATTAACACTACCACCAAGAACCCTGCAAAACAAGATTTCCTCCGCTCCAGCCTGCTCGCAGATGTATGAAACACTTTATACCCCCCATTATGATCATCTTCATGTATCTATTTGCTTCATAGATAAGGAGCTTCTTCTACATGTACTTTTTTGAATAAAAATACCAATAAAAAATGATCATTTACTAATGAATATTCTCTTTTGAGGTTGATCGATACTTTTTTGCTTTTGCATTACTTTTACTTGGGATGATTATCGATTTTAAATTATAAAACACATAAGCTATCAGCCATTTCGTCGACATAGTTTTTGGAGGGAAAATGATATATCGATTAGTGTCCTTTAGTATTATGACAAGCAGCCTTTGGGTGCTTCTATGTGAAGATGAAGCAAGGGCATAATCTCATCACTGGTCGTCTAAATAAAATCTATCATTGGCAATAATTCTACTTTTACGTCAAACTCTCAGATTTTTCTGTTCCAAATGCTGATAGAGACTATAGAGCTTTGTGGACTAGTGACATCGGTAGTTATTAGCTCGTTGAGTCTCTTTGTTCACCTTTTGACTTTTTATTTTTATTTTAAACCCTTCAAATTTTGTTTTCAGTTCATCACATGTGGTCGATCGCCTATCGAGAGAATTTCTTTGATTATATTGAGATACTTAAGGAGCGAGGACATTAGCCAAAACTTAGTGTGGCTTGCATTACTCGTTAGCTTTTCACATACTAGAAAATGTTTGATTCTCTTCTAAGGACTTAGCGATAATCATCATTATGTTGTTGACGATCGTATATGTCTTTACAGTCTTTGCTCTTCAAATCATGGTCAGAAACGCAAAATGATGAGGAAAGTTCAAGAGAAAGATCCCCAATTATGCCGACCAGCTTGAAAAAAATTTGGTCTCGATTGAAAGATCAAAAGAAGATGAAGGTGTAACATTCCGATTTTTGGTATATATGTAAACATATGTGGGAGAGATTAAAATAATTAATTTGACTACATATGTCACCAAAGTGCACTTACCTTTTCGGTTGTACATCTAGATAAAACTTCTGAGTTAATGGTGCTTGAGCTAGAGTAGTCAAAGAATGGGTGACCTACCGAAAAGTCATCCGCGGTACCGTCTAAGTGAAGCCAAAACAGGGCGACGGTCACGTGGTGATTGCAGGGACAGTATATCATGACTTTCAAACCTCCCGATTGACGTATCGACCATCGGACAGTAGTGGGCTGGCCCATAGATCTAGTGAGAAGACAATGGGACGGTTGGTGCATTATAGAAAGCCCTGCTCTTGATCAGTCGATCAGCCTGATTCCTTAGTTTTTGCTGCCATAAAAGCGGTTGATCCTCATATGACTAAACCTAGAAATTGGTAATTCTCCACAGCTTCGCCTCATTTTCTTCAATTCTGGTTCTTTTCTGCTCTAGAGGCTCCAACTGCTTCAAACTCCAATAACAGCACCATAGCTATCTAGAATCACCTGAAATACACTCAAAAATCTAAAAAGTGTTTAGATACTAAGGTTAGTATGAGTCAAAATCACAACATATCACTGGACACATCCAATATGGCATGGTTAGGCATCAGACATTGGAAATAATGACACTGCATCCAATGGACACGACATGCGTGGATAGTAAAATCCGGGACATTGAAAATGTGGACACAAAAGTTGTAAGTAATGGAAATAAAGACGTATGTTGCTCTTTCGACGTTCCCTCTTCTATTAACTATGTTTTTGGTATGTACTAAACCCAGACTTGTTTTTGGAATGGTTACATCTTCAGTGTATTGTTGTTTCTGTTTTTTTTTTCTCCAATGACTGTCCATGTACCATCATTTGGTATACGTTAGTATACTTTGTTAAGTGTCTGTGGTTAAGTGTCCATGCTTCACATCAGATATTTGGTGTCCATAGAAAACATGACAAAGAATTTATGAAATGACGTTGACCATATTATCACCATTACTTTTTTTAGGTTTAAGTGTTTGTGGACTAATGTCCACACTGTGAAGATATCCAACTTCGAGTTCACATTTAGCGGGTTACTCGGATACCGGTCTGTTGCATAAAGAAGAGAGGGGAGATCCCGGTCAAAATCAAGAGCCTCAGCTGGCAAAAGGTGCGAAAGAGACTGTAACATCCCCCCACCTTTAACCACCACCACCACCACCACTTCCTTTTATCATCCCCCACTTTAACCACCACCTTTTGATCCTTTTTAATCCCTCCCCCTTCATTTCAACCGTTAGCGAGAGAGAGAGAGAGAGAGGAGAGAGAGATTGAGAGAGAGAGAGAGAGAGGTTGAGAGAGAAGAAGAAGAAGAAGAGAGGAGGGAGAAGTAGAAGAAGAAGAAAGCACTCATCCACCGTCCTCCACCGTCATCCGCGACGAGGTACACCGGAAAACCGTTTCGATCTGATTTCTTATTGGTCGGATTTTTAATCGTTCATAACTATCTAACCGTGGCGTTTCTCGAAAATCTAAAGCCACCACCGGATTCAGACGACGACGAGACGAAGCCACGCTGAGAAGCCCAGCCTCCAGCTCCGCCGCACGAAGCCGCACGCGCCGCCAGAAGACTGGCGCGTGAATCACACGCGCCACCGCCGCCGACACCGCCGCCGTCGCCGCCGGTAAGCTCCGCCGCCGCTCTCCACCGCCGGTCGCCGTCGCCGTCGCCGGAAACCACAGCGCCCTTGCCGTCGCCGGTCGCCGGAGACTCGCCGGCGATCTGGCCGCCGGTTTGGTTTGGTTTGGTCGATCGGTCCGGTTCAATTTCGGTATAAATCGATTTGATTCCGGTTCGGTCCGGTTTGGCCGGTTTAATTCAATTCGATTTCGGTTTGGTTCAATTTCTGGTTTAAATCAATTGAGTCCGGTTTAGTTTGGTTCGATCCGGTTTAATCCGGTTTAGTCGCGGTTTGATTTTGACCTGGTCAGACCGTTGACTTTGACCGTGTTGACCGTTGACCGTTGACTTTCTGACCGTTGACCGTTGACTTTGACCGGTTTGACCCGTTAACCGTTTTTCGCCGTTCGAAAGCCGTTCTGACATAAAATTTCGTTCTGATTTCAGATTCAGTGCCCGTTTTAGCATCCGGAGTTCAGAAGCCGCAGTAATCATCCGTTTTAGCTAAGGTGAGGGCTTTCCGCAGAATATCGTAATTTCATCGAAAAGCGCCGTAGATAGGATTTAGTACTAAATGTGTTCCGTCTCTATGCTAGAGTCTTTAGGATTGTTTGTAATGGACTTAAGAATAATAGATGATTCAACATATTGATTGTGCATTAAATTGTTAACTGATTCTTTTATAAATGTTAGAATTAGGATTAGTTGACCATGTGGGTCGTTAGGGATTGCGGGGGTACAGAGACGTGACTTCTGTACTTGCGTGCGTGTTGTTTGAGGCGGGGTACGGACAATTGCGTCGATCGGTTGTCAGGTACCTCAGGCAGATCGATAAATCGTCTACGGGCGGTGTAGTGGGCACTATCCCATAAGACTGGCCACATGATCTGGCCTAGGACATTTGTGGTTCTTTGGGTACTTTAGGTACCGTGATTGTGCATGTTTAGTCTATTTTCTATGTATGGCGTGCTATGGTCAGATTTACGTTTTTCTGTGATTAGCATCCCATACCTCACTGAGTGACTCCCCTGTTACTCACCCCTCTTCTTTCCCTTTCAGGTGAGAATGATGAGTAGTAGACGTTTTATCGGACCAGGTGCTACTTTTGGGCTTTATGTTATTTTGTATTTTCGTATTGTATTTCAGACTTGGTATTTACAAGTTATTTACGGTATTGCGATTGTGAGACGACAGACGTATTTTATGGATTTCCGGAAATCTAGACGTTATTTTATTGAGATTGGATATATATTATTTTTATTATAGTTAGTGGCACGTCGTTCTCGAGTGTCGAGGAGACGGGTGTTACATTTTGGTATCAGAGCGAGGTAGCCATCCCAGTTCTGGCCCGGGAGGCGGATTTAAAAAAAAAAAAAATTCGATTTTTTTTTTACAGTTTTCAATTTTCTGGGATCTGGGGAATTTTTTTTTTTTTTAAAAAAAAAAAAAAAGGGGGAGCACCCATCTGATATTAATCTACTACTCTTTTATCTCAGTTCCGTCCTTCAATAGGTTCTAACCAGTTTTCTTCCTTGTTCAGATGCCGCCACGAAGGAGTATCCGAGTTACTAGGGGCAGAGGTAGAGGTCGTGGACGCACAACTGAGGCTAGCGGGATCGCAGGAAATGTCATTCAGGATGACAACCAAGATGCAATGAGACAGGTCGCAGAGGAGGTTGCCAGAAACGTTGTTCAGGAAGCAGTTCGGGTTGCTGCTCAGGAAGCTGTTCATGCCGCTACTGCAGAGATTACCCGTCAGCTGGATGCTCAGGCGGAACGTGCAGCCGCCGCCGCCCGCCAGGCACACCCAGTGGATTATATTCCAGGTGTTCAGTTTCCCCCACCGCTGCCGCCACCTCCACCACCCAGAGCTGAGGAGGGACTCACATACTCGGCAATCGCTAAACAGATGCGTGATATGGGCCAGGAACACTTCGCTGGAGGTATAGATGCTGCCGGCGCACACAACTGGAGGAGGTCTTTGCTTCGCAACCTTGACCGCATGAGGTGCCCCGATGAGTTCAGGTTGGATATGGGCACACTGTACCTGAAGGACGATGCCATGCACTGGTGGGATGGAGTCGTCGAGAGTAGCCATGGTCGGGTTGTGCTCACCTTCGAGCATTTCCTGAGAGAGTTTGATCGGAGGTATTTCACTCGACAAGCGAGGCATGAGAATGCTAATGCCTTTGAGAGTCTATCGCAGGGGGCTATGAGTGTTCGGGAGTATGAGCGAGAGTTCACTCGCCTCCGCCGATTTGCCGTCGTGACCATTGACGAGGAGGACCTGATAAGGAAGTTTCTGAACGGTTTGCGAGTGGACATCCGCAACCGTTGTGCGCTCCAAGACTACGACAGGTTGGTCGATCTTGTTGAGAAGGCCGCTTTCCAGGAGCGAGGGTTAGTGGAGGAGCACATATTCAACAGGTCGAGTCAACCTAAGCCTATGAGGGCTCCAGAGACTCAGAGGAGGACGCCCGACTTTCTCGGGCTACCGTTATGTTCGCGTTGTCATCGTCACCATACTGGAGAGTGTCCTAGGTGTTTTATCTGTGCACGTTTCCAGAGCTTGCCAAGCTAAGCCAGTGGATGCGCCAATCATCAGACAAATTCCAGCAGCAGCGCCAGTTGCCAGGCAGATCACAGCGCCAACCGTGGCACCAGTCGGCAGGCAGATAGCTGCACCAGCAGGGGGACCGAAGGTTTGCTTCAACTGCAACCAGCCGGGACACTTTTCGAGGGATTGTCTGAGGCCAAGGAGACTGCCGGCATTACCTCCGCCACCAGCCAAACGTCAGGCGATTGCTCCACGAGTGTTTGCGGTCGGGGTCGACCATGAGGAGATTGTCGAGCCGATAGCCGGTACGTGTCTTTTACTTAGTTACTTTTGTTTCGAGCCTTGTTGTTGTGGAGCATTTCGCTTAGTAGTGTGTTGTGTAGGATCGATTATGGTAGGGGGTAATGCAGCATTCACTTTATTCGATTCGGGAGCTTCAGGTAGCTTCGTTTCACCGAGTTTGGTCAAGCATTGGTCTTTTTCATGGTATATTCGATTCGAGGCTCAAGCGGGTTTCGACAGCTGGTTCTGAGAAGCTAGCAACTTCAGGCATTCATCGAGGAGTGCCGGTTGTACTCGGAGGAGTTGAGTTCAGCAGCGATCTATCTCAGATGGAGCTTAGTCACTACGATGTGATCTTGGGGATGGACTGGTTGTCGCGTCATGATGTGAGACTAGAGTGCTGAAAGGCGAGAGTACATATTCCGGGCCCAGAGGGGATGATTATCTTTCAGGGGATACGGACGGATTCGGGAGTCCCCATTATTTCTATGTTGCAGGCTGAGGAGTTATTGGAGCGTGGAGCTGAGGGATTTCTGGCTACCATAGCCATGGTCCCGCGAGTGATGGGGAGCAGGAGCTGCAAGATTATCTGTTGTCGCTGAGTACGCAGATGTTTTTGAACCGTTGACGGGACCACCGCCAGCTAGAGGAGATGCTTTTACTATTGAGTTGGAGCCAGGGACGACTCCGGTTTCTCGAGCACCGTATCGCTTAGCACCAGCTGAAATGGCTGAGCTGAAAAAGCAGTTGGAGGAATTGACAGAGAAAGGATTGATCAGGCCGAGTAGTTCACCTCGGGGAGCTCCAGTTCTATTTGTTAAGAAGAAGGATGGGAGTTTTCGGCTTTGCATTGATTATCGGGGATTGAATAAGGTGACAATCAAGAACAAGTATCCATTGCCGAGGATTGATGAGCTACTGGATCAGCTGCAGGGAGCTTCATGGTTTTCTAAGATCGATTTGGCCTCAGGATACCATCAGATTGCGGTAGCCGAAGGGGATGTGCGTAAGACAGCGTTTCGGACTCGTTATGGTCATTATGAGTTTGTGGTGATGCCTTTTGGGTTGACGAATGCTCCAGCGGCATTTATGAAGCTCATGAATAATGTTTTTCGTGAGTATTTGGATCGGTGCGTGATGTATTCATCGACGATATCTTGATTTATTCTCGGACCAGAAGATGAGCATGCAGAGCATTTGAGGATGGTACTGGAGAGGCTCAGGGTGCAGCATTGTTCGCAAAGCTGAGTAAGTGCAGTTTTTGGCAGAGGCGTATTGGATTCTAGGCCACGTGGTTTCAGAAGAGGGAGTCGCTGTAGATCCGGGGAAGATTACAGCTATTACCGAGTGGCCCACGCCTAAGAATGCTACCGAGGTCCGCAGTTTCCTGGGTTTGGCAGGATACTATCGGAAGTTCGTCAATGGGTTTGCCAGCATAGCTAAGCCAATGACACAGTTGACAGGCAAAGACGTCAAGTTCGAGTGGACGGACGCTTGTTCGCAGAGTTTTGCAGAGCTTAAGAGGCTCTTGACACAGACGCCAGTCCTGGTACTCCCGCGGCCAGGGATACCATCTGCAGTGTACACTGATGCGTCTGGATCGGGATTGGGTTGCGTTTTGACACAGGAGGGCAAGGTTATTGCGTATGCTTCGCGTCAGTTGAGACCTCACGAGGCTAATTACCCCACCCATGATTTGGAGTTAGCAGCGGTTGTCTTCGCCTTGAAGATATGGAGGGCGTATTTGTATGGTGAGCAGGTGCAGGTTCTCACCGATCATCAGAGTCTGAAGTATATCTTCACTCAGGCCGACCTTAATTTGAGACAGCGCAGATGGAACGAGTTGCTGGCAGATTATAATCTGGAGATTACTTACCACACCCGGTAGGCCAATCTGGTGGCGATGCTTTGAGTAGGCGTAGGAGTGATGTATCAGGGACCAAGGAGGTGCAAGAACTAGCAGAGACACTTCTTGTCTCAGATTATGTGCAGTTACGTCAGAGGATGAGTCAGTGGTCTTAAGGCCGTGGATCAGACCGATTTATTGTGGAGGGTTCGAGCTGCTCAAGGAAAGGACGAGGCTCTTTGTAATCAGCTCGAGAAAGGATTTTTGGTTATACGACTGCAGCGAATGGGATGTTCTTGTACCGGAACCGAGTGTGCGTGGATGATGCACATTTGAGGAAGGAGATTCTCCAGAAGGGCATCATTCTCAGTTTTCCATTCACCCAGGAAGTAATAGATGTATCGGGATCTTAAGAGATACTATCACTGGACCGGCATGAAGAGGGATGTTTCTACCTTTGTGTCCGTGTTGTCAGACTTATCAGTTGGTTAAGGCAGAGCATCAGGTACCGAGTGGTTTACTGCAGAGTCTTCCACTACCCGAGTGAAAAATGGGACATGGTGACTGGACGTCATCACCGGATTACCGAGACAGTTGGCGGGAAAACGCTATCTGGGTTATTGTTGATCGACTCACCAAGTCAGCTCACTTCTTAGCGATTAAGAAAACAGACGGAGCAGAGCAGCTAGCACAGAGATACATTGCTGAGATTGTGAGATTGCATGGAGTACCAGTCAGTATCGTGTCGGATCGTGATACGAAGTTCACATCGACGTTCTGGCAAGCCTTTCAGAAGGCTGGGGACTAAGGTCCATATGAGTACGGCCTACCATCGCAGACAGATGGTCAGTCTGAGAGAGGACTATTCAGACACTCGAGGATATGCTCAGGGTTGTGTTTTGGACTGGGAAGGAAGTTGGGTTAAGTACCTACCACTAGCGGAGTTTGCCTACAATAACAGTTATCATTCGAGCATTGAGATGGCACCGTATGAGGCTCTTTATGGGGACCGTGCCATACACCACTTTGTTGGACAGAGGTGGGGAGAGCGTCGAGATATAGAACCAGCGTTGGTTCAGGAGACTGTTGAGCAAGTGGAAATGCTCAAGAGACGGCTTAAGGAAGCCCATGATCGTCAGAAGAGCTATGCAGATAGCGTCAGAGAGATCTAGAGTTTGAGGTGGGCGACCTCGTATATCTTAAGATGAGGACATTTCAGGGAGGTTCTAAGACCAGGAAGCTGAAGAAGCTTAAGCCGATATATGGGTCCCTATCCTATCATCGAGCGGATTGGTGCAGTAGCATACCGCTTAGCGCTATCAGCAGAGTTGGATGGGTTTCACGCGTGTGTTTCATGTGTCTGTTTCTGAGGAAAGTCGTCCGAGAGCCAGAGCTCATCCTTCAGCAGCCACCTAGTGACATCAGGAGAGATTTGACTGCAGTTAGCCGGCCAGTGTCAGTCCTAGAGCGCCAAGATAGAGTTATTCAGGGGGAAATGCTACGATGGTCAGAGTTAGTTAGGAAACATACGTTATTCAGGAGGAAACTTGGGAGTTAGAGTCTCAGATGATATCCGAATATCCAGACCTATTTGAGAATGTCGAGCAGTTGACCCAGGACTAGAATTCGGGGACGAATTCCTCGTTAGTGGGGGAGAATTGTAACATCCCCCACCTTTAACCACCACCACCACCACCCACCTTCCCTTTTATCATCCCCCCACCTTTAACCACCACCTTTTGATCCTTTTTAATCCCTCCCCCTTCATTTCCACCGTGAGCAAAGAGAGAGAGAGAGAGAGAGAGAGAGAGAGAGAGAGAGAGAGAGAGAGAGAGAGAGAGAGAGAGAGAGAGAGAGAGAGAGAGAGAGAGAGAGGTTGAGAGAGAAGAAGAAGAAGAAGAAGAGGAGGGAGAAGTAGAAGAAGAAGAAAGCACTCATCCACCGTCCTCCACCGTCATCCGCGACGCTGGTACACCGGAAAACCGTTTCCGATCTGATTTCTTATTGGTCGGATTTTTAATCGTTCATAACTATCTAACCGTGGCGTTTCTCGAAAATCTAAGGCCACCACCGGATTCAGAACGACGAGACGAAGTCACGCTGAGAAGCCCAGCCTCCAGCTCCGCCGCACGAAGCCGCACGCGCCGCCAGAAGACAGGCGCATGAAGCCCACGCGCGCCACGCGCCACCGCGCCGTCGATCGCAAAACCGCGCGTGAATCACACGCGCCACCGCCGCTGACACCGCCGCCGTCACCGCCGTAAGCTCCGCCGCCGCTCTCCACCGCCGGTCGCGTCGCCGTCGCCGCCGGTCGTCACCGGTCGTCGCCGCCGCTAACCGCCGGCGCCGTCGCCGGAAACCACCCCGCCTTGCCATCGCCGGTCGTCGGAGACTCGCCGGCGATCTGGCCGCCGGTTTGGTTCGGTTTGGTCGATCAGTCCGGTTCAATTTCGGTATAAATAGATTTGATTCCAGTTCGGTCCGGTTTGGCCGGTTTAATTCAATTCGATTTCGATTTGTTTCAATTTCTGGTTTAAATCAATTGAGTCCGGTTTAGTTTGGTTCGATCCGGTTTAATCCGGTTTAGTCGCGGTTTGATTTTGACCTGGTCAGACCGTTGACTTTGACCGTGTTGACCATTGACCGTTGACTTTCTGACCGTTGACCGTTGACTTTGACCGGTTTGACCCGTTAACCGTTTTTCGCCGTTCGAAAGCCGTTCTGACTCGAAATTTCGTTCTGATTTCAGATTCAGTGCTCGTTTTAGCATCTGAAGTTCAGAAGCCGCAGTAATCATCCGTTTTAGCTAAGGTGAGGGCTTTCCGCAGAATATCGTACTTTTCATCGAAAAGCGCCGTAGATAGGATTTAGTACTAAATGTGTTCCGTCTCTATGCTAGAGTCTTTTTAGGATTCTTTGTAATTGGACTTAAGAATAATAGATGATTCAACCCATTGATTGTGCATTAAATTGTTAACTGATTCTTTTATAAATGTTAGAATTAGGATTAGTTGAATGGGGTCGTTAGGATTGCGGGGGTACAGAGACGTGACTTCTGTACTTGCGTCGCGTGTTGTTTGAGGCGGGGTACGGACAATTGCGTTGATCGGTTGTCAGGTACCTCAGGCAGATCGATAAATCGTCTACGGGCGGTGTAGTGGGCACTATCCCATAAGACTGGCCACAGGATCTAGCCTAGGACATTTGTGGTTCTTTGGGTACTTTAGGTACCGTGATTGTGCATGTTTAGTCTATTTTCTATGTATGGCGTGCTATGGTCAGATTTACGTTTTTCTGTGATTAGCATCCCATACCTCACTGAGTGACTCCCCTGTTACTCACCCCTCTTCTTTCCCTTTCAGGTGAGAATGATGAGTAGTAGAAGTTTTATCGGACCGGGTGCTACTTTTGGGCTTTATGTTATTTTGTATTTTCGTATTGTATTTCAGACTTGGTATTTACAAGTTATTTACGGTATTGCGATTGTGAGACGACAGACGTATTTTATGGATTTCCGGAAATCTAGACGTTATTTATTATGAGATTTGGATATATATTATTTATTATAGTTAGTGGCACGCCGTTCTCGAGTGTCGAGGAGACGGGTGTTACAGAGACAGCTAAATAACTAAGTCATGCGAAATTGAGAAGTAAAGGCGACAGACGGTGGCCACAATTAAAGGAAGTGTTTGCGAAATTACCTTCCATTTGTTCGGCAGAGGCCGTCGTTATAAGAAATTTATGAAAACGGACAATTAGTATCAAAACTGATACAAATACGATTAGATAAGAGCCAGAAGTTGAATTTGGTTTGAGGAAGACGAAGCGAAGGCAGAGGAAGAGGAGTTTGAAGGGAAGAAGGGAGGTGATTTGGACACTTGAAATGGTTTTTTTGTGCTTCTCAAACCGAGAAAAAAGAGAAATAAAAAACGGACGATAATAAAAAGTGGAAAACGAAAATGAGTAAACAAATTTGAAGGATAAAACAGACTTTTCGCTTCCAAAAAGTCCACCTCCATCAAATAGTCTCTCTAGTGTAAGATAAGTGACTAAAAGTGTGTTGGAGTGTAATTTTCTCTGTTAATTACAAAAAGTGTCATAAAGTAAAATAAACCCAAAATATAATTTGTCAGATATATTTTAATCCAAATAGATTTAAAAATCTACTTTTTTATGTAAAACAGTGAATCATTTCATTTTTCAGTCAAACTCTGAAATCCACATTTCAGCAAAAACCGCAAATTGTGTTTGCCATGTTGATGAAAAACCACGGATTGCCATTTTGACGGGAAAACACAGATTTATTGTTTTGACGGAAAAACGAGGATTTATGGTTTTTGGCAGAAAATGTAGATTTGCGGTTTTGGCAAAAAACACGGATTTACGGATTTGGCGGGGAAAAATGCAGATTTTCGATTTTGGAGGGGATAATGAAGATTTACGGATTTGACGGGAAAATGCGGATTTACGGTTTTAGCAAAGAACATGAATTTGCAATTTTGGCGGGAAAACTAGGATTTGTGATTAAGGTGAGAAAATGCAGATTTGAGGTTTTGGCGGCAAAAAACGAATTTTTGGATTTGGCGGGAAAAACGCGGATCTGCTGTTTTGGCAGGAAAACGCAGATCTGCGGTTTTGGCGGGAAAACGCAGATCTGCGGTTTTGGCGGGAAAACGCAGATCTGCGGTTTTGGTCGGAAAACACGGATTTGTAATTTTGGCGGGCCAACGCGGATTTGCGGCTTGGCGGGACAACGTAGATTTGTGGTTTTGGCGGCAAAACTCGGATTTACGGTTTTGGCGGGAAAATGCGGATTTGCAATTTTGGCGGGAAAAAATGGATTTGCGGTTTTGGCGAGAAAACGTAGATTTTTCGTTTTGGCGGGAAAATACGGATTTGCGGTTTTGGCTGGAATCGTGGATTTGCAGTCAAAACGGCAAAACCGCAAATCCGTGTTTTCCCGCCAAAATCGCAAATCCATTTTTCCTGTCAAAATTGCAAATCTGCATTTTTCCACCAAAATCCCAAATCCGCATTTTCCCGCCAAAACTGCAAATCCATGTTTTCCCGCCAAAACAGCAAGTCCGTGTTTTCCAGCCAAAATTGCAAATTCATGTGTTCTTGCTACAACTATAAATCCGCATTTCCCTGCCAAAACCGCAAATCAGCATTTTTCTACCATAAAACCATAAACCGTAAATCCTCGTTTTCTATCAAAACCAGTATTTTCTTCTATCAAACCATAATTCCGCATTTTTTATTAATTCCGCAAATCTATATTTTCCCGCCAAAACTTTGATATTACAATTGTTTAAAAATCACAGTTTAATCAAAATTATAAATCTAAATTTGATATTTGCATTTAAAATTTTTTTATTTATTTTTGTATTGATATTACTATAAATAAATAAATAAAAATTAATTGAAACATCTTTTTTGGGACAATAACAATAATACACTTTGTTTGATACACTTTTTCAGAAATACACTTCTGGAGATGACATTTTCAGTTTTACACTTTAGTTTGATGTTTAATGACTAAACTAACCTTGTTTATAAATTTTTTATAAAGCCTTATAAAAAAGTTTATAAAGCTTTTATAAAAGAGTTTATAAAGCTTTTATAAAAGAGTTTATAAAGTCTTATAAAAAGAGTTTATAAAGCATTTATAAAACCTTTATAAAAGAGTTTATAAAGCCTTTATAAAAGAGTTTAGAAAGCCTTTATAAAAGAGTTTATAAAGTCTTTTAATAGAGTTTAAAAGCCTTGGTAAAGAGTTTATAAAGCTTTTATAAAGAATTTATAAAGCCTCGATCGTCGACTTAGAAGCATCGTTTATAATTATTTTATAAGAGATTTATAAATGTTTATAAAATTATTTATAAAGATTTTATAATCTTTATAATGGTGAATAAATCTTTATAAAGGTTTAAAATATTTTATAAGGGTTTATAAAAATTTAAAATCTTTTATAAAGACTTTATAAAAATTTATGAGAGTTGATAGAGTAAGATTGATGAGAGTAGAGTCCGTTTTTATAAGGCTCTATAAAATCATATAAAACCAAAACGATAAAGCCTTACAACCCCATTTATCTTAAAACCTAAGCCTTATAAAATCTTATAAAAACTAGAACTATTAAGCTTCTAAAAATGTTTATAAAGCCTTATACAACTATTCATAAAGCTTTATAAAAATATTTATAAAGTCATATATATTTATAAAGCCTTATAAAACTATTCAGGCTAGGAGTGGATCGAGTAAGATTGATTAGTGTAGCGTCTATTTTTATAAAACCAAAACTATAAAGCATTACAAACCGATTTATCCTTATAAACCTATTTATAAGGGTTTATAAACCTATTTATAAGGGTTTAAATTTTATTTATAAGACTTATAAACTTTTTTATAGGGGTTTATAAACTCGTTTATAAGGGTTTATAAAATCTTTATAAATGATCAATATGAAAACCAACAATTCTAGATCCAAATACTTTCCGCTTCCTGATTTCTAGGGCATGGTGGTCCACTTCCTACAAAAGTTCCATCCCGAGGAATGTGTACAAAGGGTATTACAATGCATATCTATCTTGGATACGTGGCCTCGGTTTGCTATTCTAGTGGTACTAATTCTTTTTTTTCCTACATATTCTGTCTAACAAATTCAAGCACTAAGCAGGCGTTATATGGAACCGATCCTTTTCTCATAAAGGTCTATAGTCGCAGAGATTCACGAACATGATCATTGAGAAATACAGACCTGATACAAAGTTTGTTCTCTATAAAGTTACCGCCTCGAATGAACTTAAATGAAATTATGCACAGTAGCTACAAACCTCTTTGACTTATTAAGAATCCTATGACTTGTCATAACTAGCTATCGAAACCGAGTTAAAGAGCTATCATGCTCACCCATTCACATCAATACAGCTTTCTAAAGACTGGAACAAATTCTCGGGGACCAAGCTAAAATAATCTGTAAAATTATATCTCAATTTGCAAGGAAGACCAATCTTGGAGATATAAACAAAGAAACCACAATGATCAAGAAATAGTAAAACACATGACACAGCCTTTTACTCTAAAGAATAACATATTCTCTCTTGCTCGAGCCCTGAAGCAATAGTGAATCGATTCCGGAAGCATGTGTTCTTTCAATCCAAACTACCTTAACTTTGCAACTAAATGAACATAAACAACCAACAAAAAAAGAAGATGGAAAGAGCATGAACATATATGTTCAAAGAATCCAAATCAGGCTTTCCTTCTTAAATATCCAGTTGACTTCTGTGAATTCAAACCATTGACCTTAGATGCAATGTACTCGTATTGAAATACTCAATGCCTGCCCAAAGTCACAGAAATAAAAAACCTAAAGTTCCGCACAGATCAGATCGATGAAGTGTTCCTAGAAACGTGAGAAACTTATTTCTCCTTGAAACAACAAACACACATTATATGCCCTCCATAGCCATTGACCAATTTCTATCTCACTGACCAATTGTGACTAGAATCTCAGAGACTAAGGAAGTCGATTAGTAGAACAAATCTCAAGTATCACCGTATGTTACAACGGTGAACATCACCTACTGAGTTCGCTCGAGGCAAAAGACATGGAAAGTTTAACGAAGATAGAAATCCGAACACCGAAATGGATGAGAACAATTCGAGACGATGATTAGAAGTGGGAATAAGAGGGAAACGAACTGAACTGGTGGTCTGAGAGAAGACGGCGAGACGAAGAGCCCAAATGTTGAAGAAGCCAAACCGAACGGAAGCTAATCTCAGTGAACCAACCACCATTAGCCAATACCCTACGGCCTTCAACTTCGTCTTCTTTCTTCGTGTGGCTTCGGCATCGTTAGCTTCTTCAGTGATAATCGGCTCGATTCATCGGAACTACGATCTTCTCCTTCGTCACCGTCTTCACATCGTCGGAGAAGTCCAGCTCCCCCACTGTCGACTCTCCCCGCGTGCGTCATCTCTCATAAGATAAATTAGTCATTCTATACCTTAAATTAATGTAATTATGTAAAGAATCAATTAAAGGTATTATGAAAAGGTATCTAGAATGTGGTATTTCTAACAAATTATTTTTTTTTTTTATAAATGATATTTACATTCAGATTTTTTTATAGATTCAAAAACAAACAATATTGCATCCAAATGCTACATCTAGATGTAAATGGTACCTTAAAAACGAACAAATAGTAGATAGTGCATTTGGAAATTGCATCTAGATATTAAATATAGATGCAGCATCCAGATCAACAAACGAACAGGCCTTAAACTCTGGAAATTGGCATTGAAATCGTTATATCAGCTAAACGCTGCGACTTTATTCCAATGTCAAACGATTGTCTTTCTTATTGATCAACCGCTAAGGATCATTTTTTATAATCTGTCACAATCTGGAAGAAAGGCGAAATGGTGGCCGAGCTGAGCCAATATGATATCTAATTCAGAGCTAAAAAAGCGCCAAATAAAAAGATTTTGCCAATTTTCATCATTGATCTCTCTAACTCATCATCGTGTTCCACTTTCAGAAAAAGCAATGGTTACTTCATGTCGATGGGGCTTCTTCTCGGCGGGCCTAGGGATAGAAATCGTTCTTTCGTCCTACACTCTCACAGTATATGATTCAAAGAAATCACATTAGGATATTCAACTTCAGTCACCCACAAGAGAAGTTTTAAAACAGTATTTGGCTTGACATTTCTGCGTCTAATAACGAAGCTGAATATATGAAGCACTTAATTATTGCAGGGTTTCGCCTAGCAAAGGAAATTGGCATGAAACACATCTAAGCTTATTGGGATTCACAAATTGTTGCCACTTGTTCAGCGGGGAGCATGAAACTAACTTAGTTTAACTAAGAATGAACGTGTAAACATATATCTTAAAGTTTTCCAAACTCCTACAAGGGATTTGAATGGTTCGAATTAACCAAAAGCTGCTCGGTGGATGCATTTGTCGTTCTCGCATCCACAACTAAATTTACTTTCGGAGGATTATACATATTGAAAGCATCGAAGAGTCAAGCATCACAATACCCGTGAGATTTATATGATCACTGACCAAGACGACCAACAAGATGAGCTGATCATTTTGATGACGATCCGGCAAATATGAACAATGCCTTTTTGCATGTGAATTGGCGAAGCGAAATACAAATGTGTTTAATAGAAGACGGTGAAATTGATAAAGAAAAATGGACGGCACAGAGGTTAAAGATGAAAGTTCACATTATCCTTCATAGACGACAATTTGTTTCGATAGAAATCTAACCGCACACTATCACTGATAGTAGGATTTTGCAATCAATATCAATTACTCAAACCTACTCATGTCATTGTAGTATTTGAGATTCAATCCATGTCTAGGGTGTTAACTCACTAAAGATCCAAGAACTTGCCTAATCTAAGTGCCAAAAGGTGTTCAAGATTTATCTAGTATCAACCTATAATAACAATTTTAGAACAAGAAATCAATACCAAAAACAGAGCAATTGAATAAAGGTAAGAGATTGATCAAATAATTAAAAGACTAAGCCCTTGGGTTAAGATAATTGATTTGAGTATCAAATGTCAATCAATGATGCTAACAAAAACAACAATTGCTGATCCTTAGACTTAAGATCACTAATTTAGTTAACCCATTCTCATGGCATTAACCCTATGTTATCAAGCAATCAACATCAACTCTCATTGGTAATCACAAGATAAATCATGCATTCAAACATAACTTAATAGTCACAAAGAGTCCTAACATCAACTCTCATTGGCTAGGCAAACTAGCACTCAAGGGTTTCATTCAGGCATTTCAACAAACACTTTCAATGCATGAAAAAGCCTAAGGTCTAGATTATGAGAGATCAAGTCAATCTAGCATTAAACACAACCCACAAGCAAGGATCTTCTAGATTAAGCCCTAAGCATCACTAATCAACACTTAATCACCCTAATCTACTTAACCAAAAACTTAGAAAATGACTACTCACTATCATCTTTTAACATCAAAGGAAACACCTTGCTCATCAAAAATCAAGAACTCCAAAACCAAGAACATGAAATTCGAAAATGGAAAGACAAGAACAAAAGGAAGACAAGACTAAGCATGAAAGACTTAGATTAAAAGAAGAAGAAAAAACATAAACCAAGAATATATACAATGATCCAATCTTCATCCCAAAGGAATTGTTCTAAGATCTATGAAGAAACCAAAGCACAAGCTTTGGGGGCAAGAGAAAGGATGAAGAGAAGTGTTTTAGGTCAAGAGTATTTATAGGAAAAACCCAAATTCGTTCTGTCAAAGTCGCTGCAGCGACCTATTTCCTCTCAGTGTATCACGTCGGTGTGTGACAGCGACCTATTTCCTCTCGGTGTATCACGTCGCTGCGTGTCTTCGGACTTGGTTTCTCTCGATTCTTGCACCGATGTGATTTGGTCGCCTGTGTCATCGCTGCGTCGTAGCTGTCTAAATCCTCTCGGTGTATCAGGTCGCTGTGGGAACAATGTGCTGAAATCTTCATCTTTCTTGGCTCTTATGCTTGGTTCTTCATGTCCACATCATTCACCACTCTCCAAGTGTTCTTTATAGCTCCATTAGACCTGAAATAGACTCCAAACCATGCAAAATATGCAATGCCTAGTCTTAAAACCCAACATCTCTAAGATGAATGCAAAAGTGAACAAACATGATGAATGAATGCATGAAAGGATACAAAACCTAAACTAAATGCATGCTAAAACAAGGTAAAATGTGAGATTATCAACTCCCCCACACTTAGCTCTTGCTTGCCCTCAAGCAAGTGTGAACATGGTGGAAGAGAAGTTTGAAAATTGGACCTATTTGATTTGAAAGATGTCAATAATAAAAATCAAATCATTGTCCAAGTTAATGATTCTGAAATGCAAATGATGCTTGTTCTTACTGAAAATCTAGCCACACTCATCACAAACATATACAAAAAATACTCAAGCCTATCTTACACAAGCAATCACATCATCCAATCTCTTTAACATTCAATTAACTCATCAACCAAGTGGATCCTGCTTATGCAAATCTTGTGTTTCATTTGGCTAAGGACAAGGCTTTTGAGGCAAAGATAACCTCAAACAATTTCAAACTGGTTATATTAAGTGCAAGGGTTCTCTCAAGAAAATAGAATGAGCTTTGGTAAAATGCTAAGGGTAAAGAACAACTTATGCATACAAAGGTAAACTCCCATCTACCCCAAAAAACCCATAAGTGATCTAAACTCCCTTGCTTCTCCCCAAAACCAATCCTATTCTACCCTTTTTCTTGAAGCTTTTTGCTTCTTTGATCTCATTCTTCTTTCTCCTTTTTGGAGCTTCCTTAATGGTGCATCTTCTTCTTTGATTCTTCTTTGAATCTTCTTGGTGGTTTGGCCATTTCTTCCTTGCTTTTGCTCTTCTTTAATTTGCTGGTGTTCTCCTTGCTAGCTTTGGACACCTTCTTCATTTGCATAGAGCTTTTAATGATTAGCCAAACTTCCCAAGGTTACTTATGTGCACTCCTTTTCCTTTGCTTTCTCTTTTCCTTCTTCACTTGATAACCCAATAAAAAGTAAAAAAAAATCCCAAAGCCATCCCTTATTAACCAAAACATTCTAGCCTATCTAGCTCAAGAGGGTGAGCTAGTTCTACAATGGAATGGTCCCTTTGTAGTTCTAACCCAACACTTTTTACTAAGCTCATTCCTTGAAGAAAAGGCCTCACAATCACTCACAAATAATTTTTGGCTTGAAAAAGAAGTTTGGTTAATGGCAGGGAAATCTACTTGGACTAGCAAGAGGGGACAAAGAAGGGAGAAAGAAAGCCCAAGTATGTGTAAGGTATCCATGAAAACACTTTCAATGCATAAGACATGATAATTCAATATTCAAATTATGGTTCTAGTAAATAGAGACTGAATTCAGATCATGCAAGCTTCATCAAGACAAGAGTATCAAGCAAAGAATTCCAAGTGTGGTTCAAACTTCAATTCAAACTTGACCATAACATCAAAGAACTAACAACTTAGGCAATGAAGTGATTTCAAAAATTAACATCTCTCAAAGGCAAACATCATGCTCAAATTTTCAAATGCATGAAACCTAAATGCAAATGCAACTAGATGCAATCCTAAAGTGCAAGATGCAGCTAGATGATCACTCAAAATTTTTAAAAGTTTCAATTTTTTCCAAAAAATCTCAATTTTTTGCAATTATGAGAGATATGCAAGAGATGAATGACAAAACTTGAAAGAGAATTGTTAGTATCACACCCTCCCCACACTTAAATTACAC
>CM021246.1:7612212-7738975 GCA_010577795.1 Isatis tinctoria | reverse complement strand
TTAGATAATAAGGTTAGTATGGGTCAAAATCCTAACATATCATCTTTTACACCTGGGTTTCTATTGTTTGATCCGGCGAGCCTCTTACCTACGTTTCGCAATTTGTTTCAGCACTCCTCACGTCCGATTTCAATCCCAAATTTAAAATTACAAGTGAGTTCTTAGCATTGATAGAGTTATGTGTAGTTATTAGTTAGATTTTGCCTCTGCTCTATGCTTTTATTAGCTAGGTATCACGAAAGTAAAATAAGCACTGAGATATCTTTTATTCGAATTGAAATAGACCAACATTCCGACTCTCCAAATTATGAAGCCTTGACATAGTTTTGACTATGGATTCTGAGATTCAAAGCTAGTTTGTTGTTTACAAAATCCTGGTTTTGAAGCTTACATTTTGGAATTGTAGAATTGCGCTATTTGCCTAGTTCGAGAGTTGTGTTCGAAATAATTGAAATTCATTATACAGTTCGACAATAGTCTGAGCTTCTTGTTCGCAGGCGTGAGTTCGTGTCTTCCCAAATTAAATTCGTTCTATTGTGTGAAGGTTAGACACATCTATTTACGTCTTCGCATTTTTGTATTCCTTGCTAGCATTTTGTATACACTGTGTTTGTTGGTTGCGATTAGAACTATGAAGTATAATTTGTCGTCATTACTGCTTGAACCATGTACGCTGGAACCATGTATGCACTACAAGAAAACGTTGAAATTCCGAGGGATATTCCGAGGGAAAATGATTTCCTCGGAAATTTCTGACGAAAAACCGAGGAAACTCCGAGAAGAGGGAGTTCCTCGGAATTTCGTCGGAAAATTCCGAGGAAAGCATGTTTCCTCGGAAATTTCCGAGGAATTTCCGAGGAAACGGTGTCCGTCGGTTATTTCCGACGGATATATGTAAGATACCGAGGAAAGTTTGGAGCCGTTAGAGAACCTTTTGGAGAGCCGTTGGGCGATTTCAAGAATTCAGAGGAAATTCCGAGGAAAGACAACTATTCCTCGGTATTTCCTCGGAATTTCCTCAGTATGTCGGAGCCGTTAGAGACCCGTTGGGAGAGCCGTTGTGCGATTTCAAGAATTCCGAGGAAATACCTATGAAGAGTTGTTTAGCCTCGGAATGTCCTCGGAATTTCCTCAGTATGTCGGCTGGATTTCATCTACAAATACAACCACCCCTCTTCCTCTTCATTCACTCCATTTCTTCTTCTTTCCTCCCAATATCTTTACACACGATTTTGCTTTCAAAAAAACATGTCTTCTTCAAATTATTATCGTTCTTGGATGGATCGACCTCATTTGGATCCGAACACGAAATTGCTTACGAAAGAATACGAACGAGGTGTAAAGGAATTCATGGGGTTAGTTTAACGACAACCGGAAGCTGAAACAGGTAAGTTAAGATGTACTTGCTCTAATTGTAAAAATAGAAAGGTTATTAAAGAGTTGGATGTTTGGACACATATTTTTTAAATGAGTTTACACGAAGTTACAAAATTTGGTATCATCACGGGGAACAGGATATGAACCTGGTAGTACTAGTGAACCTCGGCCGGCGGTTAGATTAGAAGAACCAATTAGAACGGATTTAGATTATGGTGTAGGTATTGAGCAGATTTTAAATGATCATTTTAGAGGGGAAGATTTACCCAATGCAGAAGCTAGGAGATTTAATGATATGTTGGATGCTGGAAAGCAACCTTTGTATGAAGGTTGCAGAGATGGTCATTCAGTTTTATCATATGCTACAAGACTGATGGGCATTAAAACAGATTATAACTTGGCTGAAGACTGTGTGGATGCGGTAGCTGATTTTGTAAAAGGTATTCTACCTGAGGATAATGTAGCTCCAGGTTCATACTACGAGGTTCAGAAACTCGTATCTGGTGTTAGTTTACCGTATGAGGTAATAGATGTATGCAGCGACAACTGTATGATTTATTGGAGGGCGGATGACCACCGGATTACATGCAAATTTTGTGGGAAGCGTCGTTACAAAGATACGAGTGGAAGAGTTCGAGTGCCATATAAAAGGATGTGGTATTTGCCTTTGAAGGAAAGGTTACAGAGGTTGTATCTTTCGGAACGCACAACACAACGAATGAGATGGCATGCGGAGCACTCAACAGATGGTGAGATTAGACATGCTTCAGATGCAAAAGCGTGGATGCATTTCCAATCAAAGTATCCCGACTTTGCATATGAGAGAAGAAATGTCTACCTTGGATTATGTACCGATGGTTTCAGCCCGTATGGGAAGAGTGGAAGACAATATTCTCTATGGCCAGTCATTGTTACACCATATAACTTACCCCCAAACTTGTGCTTGCGACGAGAGTTTTTGTTTCTCTCCATTCTCGTTCCCGGACCAGAGCATCCTAAGAGATCACTTGATGTGTTTCTTCAGCCACTAATATATGAGTTGCAACAACTATGGGCTGAAGGTGCTGAAACATACGACATTTCGTGTAAAGAAAACTTTCAAATGCGGGCAGTACTAATGTGGACAATAAGTGATTTTCCAGCATATGGTATGTTATCTGGATGGACAACGCATGGGAGGCTATCATGTCCATATTGTCAGGATGACACAGATGCTTTCCAACTAAAGAACGGAAGAAAAACGTGTTGGTTTGACTGTCATAGACGATTCCTACCACATGATCATCCATACCGTCGGAGTAAGAATTTCTTTAAGAAGAACAAACAGGTTTTTGATGGTCCACCTGAGGAAGTTAGTGGGAAAGTTTTGAAGACACAACTAAGAGATTTTGGTGCAGAAAGGACGCCAGACGTCGGTGGACATGAGCATTTTCCTGTAGAGGCTGTTGGAGAACTACATAACTGGCACAAGAAAAGTATTTTCTTTGATTTGCCATACTGGGAGGATCATCTGATAAGGCATAATTTAGATGTCATGCATATTGAGAAGAACTTTTTTGACAATCTCATGAACACGATCCTTGACGTTAAAGGTAAAACAAAGGATAATTTGAAGTCAAGACTGGATTTAGTCGATATATGTGCTCGTCCTGAACTTCATGTTGATGAGAATGGTAGGGCTCCTTTTCCCATATACCGACTTGATGCAGAGGGGAAAAATGCGTTCTTTGATTGGATTTCAAACGATGTGGAGTTTCCAGATGGTTACGCATCTAATTTGCGAAACTGTATCGACAGAAAGGAAAGAAAGTTTATTGGCTTGAAAAGTCACGATTGCCATGTGACGATGCAGCGCCTCCTTCCGTTTGCCTTCAAGGAACTATTACCACGAAAAGTTCATGAAGCTGTTGCAGGGATAAGTGCTTTCTTCCGCGATTTATGCAGCAGATCAGTGACTCTTGAAGGTATTACAAATTTGAAGACTAACATAGCCGTGATTCAGTGCAACCTTGAGAAGATATTTCCTCCCTCATTTTTTGATGTTATGGAGCATCTTGCTATTCACCTTGCAAGAGAATTGGAACTTGGTGGTCCTGTGCAGTATAGATGGATGTATCTGTATGAGCGGTATATGTTCCATTTGAAGAAGAAGGTGAAAAATTTAAGTAGGGTGGAAGGTTCTATAGTCGCACAGATGATCAATGAAGAAATTTCAAACTTTGCGGAGCACTACTTTCCAGCAGACGTTCAGACCAAAAACAGAAGATCTGCTCGGCATGATGATAGAGGTGAACGGGCAACATATCATGTTAAGGTTCCAGACATTTTCACAGATGTTGGACGACTTAGCGGAAAACCAAAGGATCGTCGAATTACAGAGCACGAGCGAAGTCATTTGCAGACATATTTGCTCACCAACTGCGAAAATGTTCTTCCATATGAGAGGTAAGTTTATTATCTTACAAAATTCTATTTTAACAAATTGACATTTAAATCTAATTAATTATATTATTGTCATCATATGTACAGGATTTTCATGGCAGCAGGGAAAAAACCCTAAAAATACCTGACATTAATTTCATTTGCCAGAAAAATACATCAACTTTTAATGTTGTCCGAAAAATACATCATGTAATTTTCATTACTCAATAAATACCTCATGTAATTTTGGTTACTCAATAAATACTCGAACATTCAAAATCAAGTAGTTTAACACCATGATTTGAGGGAAGATTTTGGGGTTTATTCGAAGGAAAATATATCAATTTGTCGCGTGTGATTAACGAAGTTAACAACGTGTTGCTGTTTCTGTTAAAGAATTAAAAATCTTCTAAATCATGGTGTTAAAACTACTCGATTTTGAATATTCGAGTATTTACTGGATAACCAAAGTTACATGAGGTATTTTTCGGGCAACGTTAAAAGTTGGTGTATTTTTCTGGCAAATGAAATTAATGTCAGGTATTTTTAGGATTTTTTCCCATTCATATTTATTGATATAACCTACATATGTGCTATTAATAGGTGTCTGCTGGTTTGGCCAGAGGTGAAACATTTGACGATTGGATACGCGAGATGGTGGTTGGCCCAAACTGTGTTGTAAAGTCATATCCGAGATTCTGTACTCGAGGATATGCATTCGCAACTGAAAAGAGGAGACATTCGCGTACGACCTATGATGCTGGCGTTTGTTCTGCATCAGGAGATGATGTATACTACGGACACATACATGAGATTTTGGAAATCAAGTATCTGGGCTTGCTTGGATTGCGCTGTACTGTTTTCTATTGTGATTGGCACGACAACACTCCAGATCGAGGTGTGAGAATAGATGCATTTGGTGTTACATCAGTACATTCAAGGAGAAAACTGTAATATTATGATCCTTTCATTCTTGCTTCTCAGGCCGATCAGGTAAGTTAATGTTGTAAGAATTCAGAACGATTGATCCCATATACCGACTTTTACTAATATTTTTTTAAATGTTACATGTTTCTTATATCAAGTACCCACGGGTAAGGAACAGAGATGATCCATGGGTTACGGTTACAAGAGTCAACCCGAGAGGCCGAGTTCAGGGAACTTCAGAGCTGGATGACCCGCTGCAACCAATCACATCCGGCAACTTAAGTGCAGCTGAAGATGTAGCGGAAGGTGGCCTTGTAGTCGATTTGACCGACTTCGCAGAGGACGCCGTCGTTTACGCAGAAGATGAACCAGTTATTGGAGAGTTTCACCAAGATCCAGATTCCGATTCATCTGGTGACGATGACTAGGAATCAGAGTAGAGGTTTTTTTTTTTTTTTAAACAAGAAATTCTGACGGAATTCCGAGGGAATTCAGGGTTTCCTCGGAATTTCCTCGGAATTCGACTACTCGATTTAAGGATTTTATTAATAGTGCTATTCCTCGGAATTGCCTCGGAATATTCCGAGGAAATTCCGACGAAATAAGTTTTTTATTGATGTTCCTCGAAAATTTCCGACGGAATTCCGAGGAACAAGATGAATTTCCGAGGAAAAAGGAAATGGGGTTTTATAACCAGAACGACGTTTTGCGGATCGAATAACACATATATAACCTTCATCGAGTGTCTTAACTAGATTATGAAGTCAAACCTTAGTGTTTTACACAATAACAAACACTTTTACGATTGCTCGAACAAAAATCACACAACATAAGATAAACACTTATACACTTTAACAAACGTTAAAGGAATTACTTACAATTATTTTTGCAATTTTTTTATTTCATGGTTTATGCTCATCTACACAAAGTATCCTCAATGGTATGAATTGCATTTGTACTAAAAATGAAATACCGGAAAAAATAGGAATTTGAAACCCTAAACCATGTTTTCTCGGTATTTCCTCGGAAATTTCAGAGGAAATTCCGAGGAAAAACATTTCCGTCGGAAAGTCGTTACCGGGAAAACCAAAACCTTGAATTAATTCGAGAACCGCGTGTAAGGTATGATATTTAAGATTTTCGACGGAATTCTGACGAACGTGTCCGTCGGAATTGTTAAATATAATACCTAACTTCCTTCTTCTTCTTCTCCGCCGCTGGGAACAAAAAATATCGATCCTCTCTCTCTCCTCTCGATCCGCTCACTCATCTCGCCGGAAACTTGGATTGCGCCGCCGGTTCTCTCTCATATCACCGTCGGAATCTCTACTGCATTTCAATAATCATGTAAGAATCAACAAAACTTCATATTTTCCTGTTTCTAACCATTTGTGAGATTAGTATTTCGGATTTAGGTTGTTAGAATGATAGTTTCGGATTTAGGTTGTTAGAATGATAATTTCCGAATTTAGGTTCTTGTTTTAGTTTTCTATGGATTTTTTTAAAACGTTTTTGATTTTTGAAAACTTTTTTTATTTTTAAAAACGTTTTATGATTTTTTAAAACGTTTTCTAATTTTAAAAAACGTTTTTCAATGATTTTTAAAAATGTTTTTACTATTTTATAAATCGTTTTTCTGATATAAAAACTATTTTTTTTTAATATAAACTATTTTTATAAGTTTTAAAACATTATTTGATTTTAAAAAACGTGTATATGATTTTAAAAAAGGTTTTTACTATTTTTAAAAACGTTTATCAAGTTTCTAAAACGTTTTTTCTGATATTAAAACTATTTTTATAAGTATTAAAACATTTTTTGATTTGTAAAAACGTGTATATGATTTAAAAAAAGGTTTTTACTAATTTTAAAAATCGTTTTTCAAGTTTGCAGGAACAATTAAACATATTTATAAAATTTATTATAAACCTTTTTCTATATTAAAAACCATGTATACTAACAAATTATAATTATTTTTTTTTTGGATTTTTATATCTTTAAACTACAGGTCTTACGATGATTAGACCCCGCCTCCTCGACAGCGTCGTGGTCGTGGCTCGGGGAGCCACTCCGTTCAGGATTCCCGCAGCTCACACCATACATCTCCCTCTCCATATCCTGAGGCTCCTTCTGGCTCTGGTGCTGCACCCATTATTCCTCCGAACTACGAGGGTCCTCCGGAACTGAGGAGGGTTGCCGAGTTTGTTCGACAGCCGGGTCGTCACCATCTTCCGTTTCTCACTCCGTATCCATCTGGACCGGGTCAGACATGGTTTGATCGATCCTCGAACGGGATCAGCTCATGGATCAACCGTATGATGTATCTGTGTTTGGACGAGGGACATCCGACTTTCACCGACTTTCCTAGAGCCAAACAAGTTCTGTGGTTTGAACAGTTTGCGGTAAATATTCTTTTTTTATTAATATAATTTTTTTCAATATAAATTTTCTACTAATTGTGTTTTTTTTTTCAGCAAGAATTCAACTGGAATCCCGATTATACGGTGTTTGTCTATTACCACTTCGTCCACAAAGTTATGACCAACTATGGGTATCAAATTTACGAGTGGAAGAAGAAGTGGCAAATGGGCAAGGTTTGGTTTTTTATTTTTAAAACATTTTTTAAATTTATTACATTATATTTTAATTCATCTAACAATTTTTTTTTTCAAAAAGGTCCCAAAGTTGATGAACCTCGATGTCTGGAACCAGTTGATTGTGCATTGGAGTAAGGACGAGACGAAATTGACTTCTTCCACCAACTCCACCAACCGCAAGAGCGATCGTAAAGGAAAGGGCGTCTACAAGCACAGCTTGGGTGCTCAGTCCCAAGCCACTCTGAGGGATCGCATGGTAACTTCAGTCGTTTTTTATTCTATTTTATAATTTTATAATTTTTGAAATTTTAAATTCTCATTTTTTCTTCTAATTACTAATATTTATATTGATATCAAGGTGGAAGCAAATGATGGTGAGCCGGTTGATGATTTTGCGCTAATGAAGAAGGCGTATACGAACAAGCAAACCGGCCAGATTGATGACGGTGTTGTGAAGGGTGTCGTCGACCTCATCAACAGTCAGGTGGAAGAAGCAGCGTCTCAGCTTCAAACCGAAGACGAAGATTCGACGGGTTCCCAATTGTCTCGGGATCAGATCAACGAAATCGTTGAAAAGGTAAGTTTTTTTAATTAAAATTTCATTTCATCTTAATTATTATTTACATTTTGGTTATTTTCTATTTCAGTCGGTTCTAATCTTAATTATTATTTACATTTTGGTTATTTTCTATTTCAGTCGGTTCCAAAGAAGAAGGGCCGAATGTTGGGTTTGGCTCGTCGGTCACGGTCGGTTACGTCTTCTGCTGCAGCCCCGCCCTTTGTTGATCCCGAAGCACTTATGGGTCAGTTGCAAGACAAGGACTTACGCATTTCTGCGTTGGAGACTCAGATGGCGACTCAACAGGCGAGCTTCGAGGCACGAGGAAGCTGAACGAGCAGATGATGGCCATGATGAGGACGTTGCACCCGGACATCGCTTTCCCGACCCAGCAAGACCCGTAGTTTTTTTTTTAAAAAACTTGGAATGTTTTTTTTTGTTTTTTGTACGACTTTCAATTTTAAATTTATATTTTCGAGATTAAATTTCTGAATTTTAATTTTATATTTTCGATTTTAAATTTCAAATATTTATTTTTAAAAAATAAATTTTTTAATATTTCCGAGGAACCGTCCATCGGAATTTTGCGAGGACTCGATTCCTCGGAAATTTCCGAGGAACGCTTTCCTCGGAAATTTCCGAGGAATCGAGTCCTCGCAAAATTCCGATGGAGGTGTTCCTCGAAATTTCCGAGGAAAACTGTCCTCGGAATATTCCGAGGGAGGGCTTCCTCGGAAATTTCATCCCCTTTCCGACGTCTTTCTCCGTCGGAACAATCCTCGTTTATACCGACGAACTTGTCCATCAGACTTTTCCGACGACTCCTCCGACGAACAGTATTCCTCGATATCTCCTCGGAATTAGAGTACCTCGGAATTCCCTCGGAAATTTCCGAGGAAATTCCGAGGACTTACAAAATTCCGAGGAGATTTTTCCGAGGGAGGAAGTCCTCGGTATTTCGTCGGAATATCGTTATTCCGACGGAGTCCCGAGGACTTTTTCCCTCGGAAAAATCTTGTTTTCTTGTAGTGATGCTTCTTTAAACTGTGGCGAGGGCCGTAACTAGGTTGTAGCAAGAAAATGTTGAACAAGTCATGGGTGCATTTATGCAGGTATGAACATTTTTTGAAATGTTCAGTTTATGCATTTCAAGTATTCTTCTCATAACTATTTATTTTTATTTTCGTTTGATTTACATGAACTTAACTGTTGATTCTGCATATGAGAGAGGTGCTAGGGTTTTGTGAATACTGTTACTGCTAGATTAAGAGTTAATGGGAAGATTATATGTCCATGCACCCGGTGCCGCAATCTAGATCGCCATACAATTGAAGAGGTTGTCTCTCATTTGGTTATAAATGGAATGGATGACGCTTACAATGTACCCACGGATTGGTTTCACCATGGAGATGGAAACTCTGTCGGTGTAGAGGAAGGTCAAGATAGACTGCGGAATGCTGAGATATTTAGTTTATATTAAGCAGCCAAATGTTCAGATGAAGATTTAGCCATTAGGGGTTCACAACTACGTGAGTCGGCTGAGGGTGAGGACAAGAAAGAAGATGAGTTTTTAGCAAAACTTGCAGAGGCTGAAACCCCCTTGTACCCAACGTGTGCTACTCATAGCAAGTTACCAGCTGTAGTTTCCTTGTTTAGGATTAAATCTCAGATGGGTGGTCAGACAAGAGCTTTAATGACTTATTGCAAGCGTTGCCAAACATGCTACCTGAAGACAATGTGCTGCACACATCAACTTATGATGTCAAGAAGTTTTTGAAATCTTTTGATATGGGATATCAAAAGATTCATGCTTGTGTGAACGACTGCTGCATATTTAGAAAGAAGCGGAAGAAGGCTGAGACTTGCCCAAAATGCAAGGCGTCAAGATGGAAGACCAACATGCACACTGGTGAATTGAAGAAGGGTGTTCCATATAAGGTTTTGAGGTACGTACTTTCCATTAATCCCTCGCCTTAAAAGGATGTTTAAATCGGAGCAGCTTGCAAAGGATTTGAAATGACATTTCAGTAACAAGAGCATAGAAGGGAAACTGCGCCATCCAGTAGACTCTGTGACATGGAAGTCAATGAATGACAAGTATCCGTCATTCGCAGCTGAGCGAAGGAACTTGCGACTTGGGCTTTCAACTGATGGGTTTAATCCCTTTAATATGAAGAATAGCCGATACAGTTGTTTGCTTGTGTTACTTGTTAATTAGAACATGGCTCGTGATCTATGTACGAAGGAGGAGAACATCATGCTCAGTCTGCTCATTACAGGACCACATCAACTGGGTAATAGTATAGATGTATACTTAGAACCCTTTATAGAAGATTTAAATCATATGTGGTGTGTAGGCGAGTTAACTTACGATGCAGTTAGTAAGACAACCTTTACTCTTAGGGCTATGCTTCTTTGGACTATTAGTGATTTTCCAGCATATGGAAATCTTGCTGGTTGTAAAGTAAAGGGCAAAATGGGTTGTCTAATACGCGGGAGGCATACATATAATTTGTTTCTGAGTAATAGCAGGAAATTTGTATTTATGTGCCTTAGGAAAAGTTTGCCTCCTTTACATAGTTTCAGAGCTAAGAAGACTTGGTTTGATGGCAGAACTGAACATGGGACCAAGGCAAGGATACTCACGGGTAGAAATGTCTCATTTGTGCTGAGAAATTACAAGAATGATTTCGGTAATAGGAAAGAGACTCTGAAAAAGAGAGCTATTAGAATTGACATACCATCTAATAATGAGGACGAAGTGAGTGAATCTGATGAAGATAAAGATTTAGGAGAGAAAGACGAAGATGAATTATCTAGATGGAAGAAACGTTCCATATTTTTCACTTTGACTTATTGGGAGGTATAGGTTTAAACTTCCGTTTGTGTTAATTGTATATAGTAAGTTCTGATTGATTTCTTTTCTTGCTTTGACATGAGAAGGAGCTCCCTGTGCGCCATAATATAGACGTTATGCATGTGAAGAGGAATGTGGCTGCAAGCTTGATTGCCACATTGTTACATTGTGGGAATTCAAAGGACGGTCTAAAGGCTAGAAAGGATCTTCAAAGTCTTGGTATCAGGAAGGATTTACATCCACAAACTCAGGGTAAAAGGACATTACTCCCACCAGCTCCTTAGTCTTTGTCAAAGTCAGAGAAACAAACATTCTGTAAGCGGCTCTTGGAAAAGGTCCTGATGGCTATTGTGCTCATATGTCTTCTTGTATATCATTAGAAGAGTGTAAAGCGATGGGATTCAAATCTCATGACTACATTGTTTTAATGCAACAACTGCTGCCAGTAGCAATTAGGGGCTTACTCCCTAAGGGTCCCAGGGTAGCCCTATTCCGCTTATGCGCTTCCTTGATGCGGCCAATATCATAAGTGGGTGAAAATTCAGCAGCAAGGGTAAGTAATAGTGCAAAGAATATTCTTGATGAACTTGAACGGAATTTAACTATTGTGTTGATTAATATTTGTAGAGTGTAAACAAAAAGACACCGCAGCCTAAGTGTTTTCTATATGATTGGTGTGACAAGGAATGCAAAGTAGCTGATTGTCGTTTTCTGTCTTCTGATGAAATGGAGTTTGTTAACAATGTACCGTTGGGCCCTAATTCAGTTAAGGTATTGATTTAGATGGCTTATGAAAAAGACGCATTTCTTTGGAGACTGGCGCCGAAAATGTACACTATTGGTCAGGCTGTAGGAGAAAATGTTGCGTGGCCTCAGGATCCTGTTATTGTTCTTGATGACGAGTTCGCACCAGATGACATTCCCCCTAATGTAAGGATTTATTTCTCTTCTTATTTTGATGGCTAAGTTTATGTTTTATTAGGTATAATAATATGTTTCCTATGTTGGATTTATTTAAGTGACAGAGCCCACAAACAATAGAAATGAACAAGTGCAAACTTCTACATTGGGTAACAGAAGATGAAGAAACAGTTTCTGAAGGTCGTTGGGAGAGTCGTGATCCCAAAGCTTTTGTGGATGGCCTTCCTCTTGGTCCAAATGCTGTTAAAGTGTTTGTAGATGAGGTTACGGTACCTGAGACATTTCTTTGGCGGCCAACTGAAAAACTCTCTTGCCTTCGTCAATGTTTGAAGTCGTTTGTAGAATGGCCAGTGAGCAGAGTGTTATTCGATAATTTAAACACAGAGTCACCAGCTACAACATCTCCTCTCACAGTCGCAAAAGTACACACTCCACCAGCTCCTGCTAAGATTTTAAAACCATCTTCACAATCTCCTTCAAGCTCTCGGAAGGTAAGCCTCATTGTATCGTCAGGCTGTGATTGTATGAATGATAAAATTGATAATGCTTACATATTATTTACACTAGTATACATTGTTATCCTATACAGATTATGAAAGAGGGTTACAAGTGCAAACTACTGGACATTACCGATCAGAAAGTAGTTGTTGAAGAAGGACGCTGGTCTTCAAACAACCCAGAACAGTTGGTGCATTTTGTTCCTTTGGACGCTGGTGAATGATGCTGTGGTTTGGAGGCTTACGTCTGCAATTGAGTGCATGGAGGACGCTATTGGTACCACTATAGCATGGTCTGAAGACAAAGTTGTCATCGTTTGAGGTTGAATAATAACTGTATGTTCTTCTACTCTTAGTAATCGAATTGATAATGAACATATGGTACTTGTTGGAAATCAGACTTGTGTTCTGTGTTTGGATCTTAATTATGACTTTGTACTTCAATTATTGAGAAATGAAATTTCAGACTTGGTTTATTTGGTTATGATAATGTGGTGTACTTATGATTGTGTTAGATTTATTACAATTCGCGATTCCATTTTATTGTACGAAATAGTGATATATCATGGTTTTTCCGGTTTTTCAGCCATGATATGAGTATGTTTATAGAGTCTTTTATTTGTTTTTGGAGTCTTTTCGAGTCTTTTGCAGGTTCAAGTACATATTATGCTTGATTGAAGATATTGGAGCATTTTGGAGCATTTAGTTTGAAGCATCTGAAGAGAGCAAGTCGGAGACCATTTTTAAGTCTGGTGTCGATCGACACCACTCCTCGGTGTCGATCGACACCGATCGGGATTTCACGCTCTACCGAATTTTGAAGAAAGGAAATTGCCCAGAAGTTTTACATATTTGCAAAACAAGTCCTTTTCGGGTTTTAGACTATATTTAGGTTTTTAAGAGTCTTTGTAATCTTTTATCTTAGTTTTACTTTGTGCTTTGGGATTTTGGCAAGAGAGCTTTGGAGAGGCAAATCAGAACTCACCTTGTTAGAGAGAAGATTTCGAACTCCCTTAATACTCTTTTTAATATCTTAATGCAATTTATTCAGATTATGATTTGTGTTTCATCAACCATGTCTAAGTAAACTACTTGTTAGATTTAGGGTTTTTCTAGGTTGATGATGAATTGTTGAATTGGATAGAATTGTTAGGGTTATCATATGGTTTCTTCATCTATATTGAATCTAATGCTTGTTCTGGATTGATCACCTGGAATTTAGATCTTAGGATAATTAGTAGACACGAAAGTGTTATTGATTTCCTGAAAATAATCTTAGATGAGCAAAATAGCTATTCGCAAAGAGATTTGGTTTAGGTATTTTGTGAACTTATCGAACTTGATTTTAATGCATGTCTCAGCCTTTGAATTTGCAAAGAGATTTGGAATTCTAGGATCTAGACATAGAAATCTCTGAAACGAGAGTTGATCGATTTGAATTTTGTGTTTCGAGTTCAAGAACGATTCTTCATTAAACCCTTAACATTCTGTCTGGTTTGCAATTCTGAATCACCGAAAGAATTTCCCTAAGTCTAGCGCTTTCTCCATCAATCTACAAACTTGTTTGATTTCGTTTGTTGTCTTTTAATTACAATATCTTTCGTTTAGCTTAATTCGAAAACCTTTACTCTATTGTGCGAATCTTGAATCTCTGTGGAATTCGACCCCTAAGTATTACAACTGATCTCTTAATTTGAGAGAGTAGTTCAAAGGGTTAATTTGAGCATATCAAATTTTGGCGCCGTTGCCGGGGATTCTTTGAATTCGCCATTAGACTAGGAATAGAATTTAGACTAAACATTTTATTTCTTGTTTACTCACATTCTTTCTTTCTCCTTTCTTTTGTTTCAGGTTTATGCATACTCGCAACACCCGGAGCAACAAGGAAGCTAAACTTTTGAATCTTACGAATCAGGAGTTGAGAGAGTTAGAACGAACGAACCTAAAGGCAAAGAGATCAGTAGCAATGAATCGGAGAGTTATCATTCGACCTGATGCTACTGGATTCTTACGAGACCAACAGGGTCAAGCCTACAACGAGAACGGCGACCAGATTGATGAGCAGGGAAATGTCATCCAAGAAATCATTGCACAAGATGATGCGAACGCTGCTCAAGGGAGGACTCTTGCGGATTTTAACAGGCCTGATCTTTTCTATGCAAACAGGTCTGCGATTCGCCCTCCTACTTTCCCAAGGAATGATTTTGAGTTGAAGCCTGTCTACTTCACTCTTGTGGGTCAACATTCTTTCCATGGTCTTCCTCATGAGCACCCTATGGATCACATTGAGAAGTTTGAGGACTTGGTGACAAGCATCAAACTGAATGGAGTCACTCAGGACTATCTTTTGTGCAAGTTATTCCCATATTCTCTTGCTGGGGATGCAGCTTACTGGCTCAAGAATGAGAGTCCAGGTTCTCTAACCACTTGGTCTGATACCAAGACTGCCTTCCTCACCAACTTCTTTGATGATGCAAGGTCTGAAGATCTGAGAACTAAAATCTCTACATTCAAACAAGAGCCTACTGAAGCCTTCAAAGCTTCTTGGTTGAGGTTCAGGTCTTACCAGAGAGACTGTCCCCATCATGGGTTCAGTGATGTTCAACTGTTGGGCATCTACTTCAGAGGAATTGACTGGAGGTATCAAATGGCTTTGGATGCTGCAAGTGAAGGAAATTTCAACACTAGGAGCCCAGCTGAAGCTAAAAATCTTATTGAGAACTTGGTATCTAGCAATAGTACCAAGAATGCAGACTTTGAAAGGAAGAAAGCAGATGGAGGAATGGATGGAAGCCAAATGGCTGAAGTGAAGGCAAAGCTAGACTCAGTTCATAGCATTCTTGTGGGGCAGAAACATGTTCATTTTGCTGCAGAGGTTGAAACTCTTGAACAAGCTGATGAAGGTCAAGAAGAGGATGTGAACTATGTTGGTGGAACAGGTTTTCAGAATCAGAGGTTTGAAAATCAACAAGGAAACAGGCCTTACAATGGTTATGGTCAGAGGAGTGGTTTTACAAGCAATCAAAACTCTTCTGGTTTTACTCAGAAGCCTCAATTTCAGAAGCCTGCTTTTCAGAACAACAACAATAGCAGCAACAACAACTTCCAAAGAACTTATGGTTCTTCTTCTTATCAACCAATTCCTCCACCAAATGCAGAAAGCAAGATGGAGAGCATGCTGGAGCAGATTCTTGCAGGGCAGACAAAGCTGACAGCGGATTTTAATGGGAAACTTGATTCCATGTACCTAGATCTGAATGGGAAATTTGATGCTTTGAACACTCATGTCAAGAAGTTGGATAGTCAGGTTGCACAAACAGCTTCATCCATGAAAAGGCAAGATTGATTCCTTTCTGGAAGGACAGATGCCAATCCAAAAATCCCTGTAATGCCATCAGGCTAAGGAGTGGAAAACAGCTTGACTCAGTTGTGAAAAAGGGCTTCAATACAGATGAAATTGTGGAGATTGAAGATTTGGATGATGATGATTTTGACTGTCCGGAGGAGGTGTCGATCGACACCAGCCTTGGGTGTCGATCGACACCCTCCAAAAATCACTAAGTTTCGAGCCATGACGGACGATTGTCGATCGACCCGATCGACACCACTTCGAAGGGGTCGACACCAGCGAGTGTCGATTGACACCAACCTAGTGTCGATCGACACCCTTCGCGGAACAAGCCAGAATCGGCTAAGTCTCACACAGCACCTGGGGAAAACGTTTACAAACCCAAAATTCCTTTCCCAAAGGCTTCTAAGAAGTCTAAACAGGAACTAGAAGATGCTAAGTGCAAATCTATCATGGAGAAACTGATTGTGAGATTCCTCTTGTTGATGTTATGAAGACTTCTCCCATGATGAGAAGGTATGTAAAGAGGATGGCTACTCAAGACCTGAGTGTTGAGCAAGGAGTGATGATGATTTCTGCACAGGTCAGTGCAGTTATTCAGAACAGAGTTCCAAAGAAGCTCCCTGATCCCGGAAGTTTTGTGTTGACTTGCACTATCTTCTCCAATAGCTTTGAAAGATCTCTGCGTGATTTGGGTTCTAGTGTGAATTTGATGCCTCTATCAGTTGCAATCCGCCTGGGAATGACTGATTTCCAACCAACCAGAATCACTCTTGTTCTAGCTGATAGATCCCTTAGAATCCCAGAAGGCGTTTTAGAAGATGTCCCTATCCAAATTGGTGATTGCTTGATCCCTACAGATTTTGTGGTGCTGCAGTATGATGAGGAACCCAAAGATCCTCTTATTTTGGGAAGATCTTTCTTGGCTACTGCTGGTGCTATAATTGATGTGCAGAATGGAAGGATAGGCCTACATGTGGGTGATTTGGTGATGAACTTTGACATGGACAAGATTGTCAAGAAACCCACTATTGATGGACAGACCTTCTATGTGGACACACTTTCAGATCTTACTGAGGAAATCTTCAATGAGATGCACTCTGAAGATCCATTGGAGAGAGCTCTGATCACTTCTACAGCTGAGCATCTAGATGACCAAGCAAATGGATATGCAAAGATGATGGATGCTAGTGAGCAAGTTATGAAACTGGTTGCCCAAGAGGAGCTAGTTGGGACTTCAGAGAAAGCTGCAAAACTTGGAGATTGGAGTGTAGAGAAAGCTCCCAAACTTGAGCTGAAACAATTTCCTGAAGGGCTAAGGTATGCATTTCTTGGTGAAAATTCTTCATATCCTGTTATTGTTAATGCTTATCTCAACAACGCAGAGCTCACTTTACTGCTAAGCAAGCTGCGCAGATTTCGCAAAGCTCTTGGCTATTCTCTTGATGATATTTCAGGTATCTCTCCAGACTTGTGCATGCATAGGATCCACCTTGAGGATGAGACAAAGTCATCAATTGAGCACCACAGAAGGTTGAACCCCAATTTGCAGGAAGTTGTCAAGAAGGAATCATGAAATTGCTGGAAGCTGGAGTCATCTACCCTATCTCAGACAGCAATTGGGTCAGTCCAGTGCATGTGGTTCCTAAGAAAGGAGGTGTTACAGTGGTTAAGAATGAGAAGAATGAGCTGATTCCTACAAGGACTTTGACAGGGCACAGGATGTGTGTTGACTACAGGAAGTTGAATGCTGCTACAAGGAAAGATCATTTCCCCCTGCCATTCATTGATCAGATGCTGGAGAGGTTAGCAAACCACCCTTACTACTACTTCCTCGATGGGTACTCTGGGTTCTTTCAGATTCCCATCCATCCAGATGACCAGGAGAAGACCACCTTCACCTGTCCCTATGGCACTTTTGCATATCGCAGAATGCCATTTGGACTTTGTAATGCTCCTGCGACATTTCAGAGATGCATGATATCTATCTTCACAGATATGATTGAGGATTTTATGGAGGTCTTTATGGATGACTTTTCTGTCTATGGGTCTTCCTTTAAAGACTGTCTTGATAATCTCTGCAAAGTGTTGGCTAGATGTGAAGAAAAGCACTTGGTTCTTAACTGGGAAAAATGTCACTTCATGGTGAGAGATGGCATTGTGCTTGGACACAGAGTTTCTGAAGCTGGGATTGCAGTTGACAGGGCCAAGATTGAGGTGATGACAAGTCTACAACCACCTGATATTGTGAAGTCAGTAAGAAGTTTTCTGGGACATGCTGGGTTTTACAGGAGGTTCATCAAAGATTTCAGCAAAATCGCCAGACCACTCACAGCACTTCTCTGCAAGGATGTGAAATTTGAGTTCAATGCTGAATGTCTTTCAGCCTTTGAACAGATCAAGAAGGCTTTAGTGAGTGCTCCAATAGTGCAACCACTAGACTGGGATTTACCTTTTGAGGTAATGTGTGATGCCAGTGATTTTGCAGTAGGAGCTGTACTTGGACAGAGAAATTATGCAACTACTGAAAAAGAGTTGCTGGCTGTGGTGTTTGCTTTTGAAAAATTTCGTCCATACTTGGTTGGATCTAAGGTGATTGTGCATACAGATCATTCTGCCCTCAAATACTTGATGCAGAAAAAGGAGGCAAAGCCAAGATTACTCAGATGGATTCTCCTTCTTCAAGAGTTTGACATTGAAGTTAGAGACAAGAAAGGAGTGGAGAATGGAGTAGCTGATCATCTCTCAAGACTCAGAGTTCAGGAAGATGTTCTCATTGATGATTTTCTGCCAGAAGAGAATGTATACATGATTGGAATTGCTTCAGAATCGGATTTGGCGAGTAAAGGGCGAAGTGCAGACACGGTGTCGATCGACACCACTGCACGTTGTCGATCGACACCCCTCCAAAAACTCGAAACTTCGAGTCGTGACGGACAAATGTCGACCAGCTTGGTCGATACCACTTTAGACTGCTCGACACCAACCAGTGTCGACCGACACCACCTTGGTGTCGATCGACACCTATCGCAGACGAGCCCAGAAACTGCAGAACCTCACGGTTCGACTTGGAACTTCCAAACAGCTGTTGTAGCTGTTCCTGATCACCCTTGGTATGCTCATATTGCCAATTACCTTGCTGCAGACATTGATCCAGGTCTCAAAGAGTATGCTAGGAAGAAATTCTTTAGTGATCTCAAGAGATATTATTGGGATGAGCCTTATCTCTACAAGCATTGTTCAGATGGAATCTACAGAAGGTGTATTGCAGAGTCTGAAATTCCTGATGTTCTGTTTCACTGCCATGGATCTGAGTATGCTGGACACTTTGCTACTTTCAAATCAGTGTCCAAGGTTCTTCAAGCAGGCTTTTGGTGGCCTACTATGTTCAAGGATGCTCAGAAGTTTGTTTCTCATTGTGATGCTTGTCAGAGAAGAGGGAAGATCAGCAAGAAACATGAGATGCCACAAAACTTCATCCTTGAGGTTGAAGTTTTTGATTGCTGGGGCATTGATTTCATGGGTCCTTTCCCCTCCTCTCATGGGAATAAGTACATTCTCGTTGCTGTGGACTATGTCTCCAAGTGGGTAGAAGCAATTGCTAGTCCAAAGAATGATGCTGCAGTGGTCCTTAAGCTGTTTAAGACCATTATTTTTCCCAGATTTGGAGTGCCTAGAATTGTGATAAGTGATGGTGGTTCTCACTTTATTAACAAGGTTTTTGAAAAGCTGCTGAAAAAACATGGTGTTCATCATCATGTGGCAACTCCATATCACCCTCAGACAAGTGGCCAGGTAGAGGTTTCCAACAGACAGATCAAGCAAATCCTGGAGAAGACAGTGGGCAAGACAAGAAAGGATTGGTCTACCAAGCTGGATGATGCACTTTGGGCCTACAGAACTGCATACAAGACACCACTTGGCACTACACCATTCCATCTGCTTTATGGGAAAGCATGTCATCTTCCAGTGGAACTTGAGCACAAAGCATATTGGGCTATAAAGACGATGAATTTCGACATCAAGCCTGCTGCAGAGAGGAGATTGATTCAGCTGAATGAGTTGGATGAGATCAGATTTCATGCCTATGAAAACTCTAAGTTGTACAAGGAGAGAACAAAGGCATATCATGATAAGAAGATCATCTCCAGAAACTTTGAACCCAATGATCAGGTACTTCTGTATAACTCTCGTTTGCAATTGTTTCCTGGTAAATTGCGTTCTCGTTGGTCAGGTCCTTTCACTATCACGAAGGTTCGACCATATGGTGTTGTAGTCCTGCGGAACTCAAAAGGCGAGGAGTTCACTGTGAATGGACAAAGGGTGAAACACTATTGGGCACAAGCCGAGATTCCTGACGGACACATTGTTCGTTTGGATGATACACCATCCGCCTAACCCGCAGCTAAGTCAAGCTAATGACTAAAAACAAGCGCTGAGTGGGAGGCAACCCACTGGAAAGTTTTACATATTTGCAAAACAAGTCCTTTTCGGGTTTTAGACTATATTTAGGTTTTTAAGAGTCTTTGTAATCTTTTATCTTAGTTTTACTTTGTGCTTTGGGATTTTGGCAAGAGAGCTTTGGAGAGACAAATCAGAACTCACCTTGTTAGAGAGAAGATTTCGAACTCCCTTAATACTCTTTTTAATATCTTAATGCAATTTATTCAGATTATGATTTGTGTTTCATCAACCATGTCTGAGTAAACTACTTGTTAGATTTAGGGTTTTTCTAGGTTGATGATGAATTGTTGAATTGGATAGAATTGTTAGGGTTATCATATGGTTTCTTCATCTATATTGAATCTAATGCTTGTTCTGGATTGATCACCTGGAATTTAGATCTTAGGATAATTAGTAGACACGAAAGTGTTATTGATTTCCTGAAAATAATCTTAGATGAGCAAAATAGCTATTCGCAAAGAGATTTGGTTTAGGTATTTTGTGAACTTATCGAACTTGATTTTAATGCATGTCTCAGCCTTTGAATTTGCAAAGAGATTTGGAATTCTAGGATCTAGACATAGAAATCTCTGCAACGAGAGTTGATCGATTTGAATTTTGTGTTTCAAGTTCAAGAACGATTCTTCATTAAACCCTTAACATTCTGTCTGGTTTGCAATTCTGAATCACCGAAAGAATTTCCCTAAGTCTAGCGCTTTCTCCATCAATCTACAAACTTGTTTGATTTCGTTTGTTGTCTTTTAATTACAATATCTTTCGTTTAGCTTAATTCGAAAACCTTTACTCTATTGTGCGAATCTTGAATCTCTGTGGAATTCGACCCCTAAGTATTACAACTGATCTCTTAATTTGAGAGAGTAGTTCAAAGGGTTAATTTGAGCATATCAAATAGCATCTAAAATAAGTCATGTTACACTCACTTGGTAACACAGAATAGAAGCTACAATTCATATATAAATAGTTCATTACGACTGCTGCAACACAGCATCAAATAGCACCAATGTAAAGATACTAAAATGTAATTCATGGCTACAGAATTATGCTATTTTAAAAATATATATATCAACCTTGAAACATTATTACATAATTTCATATAACACGAGTTATTTGTTATTAGCAACTGTAGTATAGCATAAAAGAACAGTTGTTATATAATTTAATATAACATGATTAATGTGTAATTAATAACTATATTACAGAATAAAAGAAATGCTATTATAGACTACTCTATGATAACGCCCTGGTGTAAATGCTATCGTACATAGGCACTCTATTATAGCATCTTTTCATAGCATTTATGAAACCGCTATGAATACCTTATAATAGCGTTAACCGTATGCTATGAATAGCCATATTTATTGTAGTACTTGATCGAAAAAAAATCTTGCCATGGTTAAACAAACTATAACCACTTTTATGTACCTTAATATTCCTCGTCATGTTAGCTCCAAGTACTTTCACTATGATACAATCCATTTTGTTCTTGGAAAAATGTTTAGGGGATTTTTCGTTCTTTCTAAGGAAAATATCTGCCTTGCCCCAAGCCACATACCTTTTTCCTGCCCCAAGCCGATCTCTCCTCGTTCTGCTTGGGCCGGTTTCTTGCCTTGAAACCGTGAGCCATGTGCCGTGCAACCCTGTCTGGAGTCGCGGACCTCTGTCCTACCCCAAGTCTATCTCTCCTCGCCTTTCCCTGAGCTATGATGTTCCTCCTTGTCCCCGATCCGTTGTCCCCATCTGGTGTTTAACTTCGTGAGTTGTTCCACCACGTTGTTTGTCACCAAAGACTTCACCCAAAACGTTATATCGAATCATCAAAGCAACATTCTGTTTTACGGAGACTGTGTTTTTTATTATCAAAATATGTCGAGGAGTTTTCATGTAAACCAAATTACCACACTAAAACTGAGTTATACGAAGGAAGGATAAATTGGGAGATAGAAGACGAGAATGGGCCAAACTAGTAAGCAAAGACACTATGGGTTGAGCCTGCATTTTTCGAAGATTCTAAAAAAGGCATCTTCAAAAGTAGGCAGAAACACAAGCGAAAAAAGGTTCCACATCGCTAAAAATCTATTTCGAAGACCTAAGCCTCCAAGTATATATAAACAAGCATGTTTAAGGCTTTTAGACATTCAACCTTCTCGTACTTCGTCGTTTAAGAATTTTTCTTACGATCTTTTGTACGAAAAGCTATCCAAAGCAACTACTAATAAAATCTCTCTTGATATTCTTTCTCGAGTTTTGTTCCTAGGAATTTCATATCACTAAATTTAAATGGGGTTTTAAATGTTGTTATAAACTTGAAATAGCATAAGGATAAAGTCAAGTGTATCTAGGAGAGATCTAGATATACATTACATATAAATTAGGAGTTATCTAATATATGTGATTCACCTTAGGATTAGGAGTTATCTAGTCCTATATAAGGAGATGTCAATGTGTGACATAACTTAACCTAAATAATTGAGAGTTTGTGAGCTTAAGGTTTTGAGGTATTTTCCTTGAGCAATAAAGAGAGTAATTCTTTATAAAGTATTTGAGTTCTAAAGGTTATTGTTCTATATTTTGTATCAGAGCTATAAGAAGAACACGTTGCAAGTTGCAACATGACTGATACGGAAGATGATGATACGAAGCCGAAGAAAACCAGACCTTCTGCCATCAAGTGTCCGATGATAACATCAACAAACTACACTGTCTGGGCCATGCGGATGCGAGTCGCCCTTTAGGTCAATAAGGTGTGGGATACCATTGATGATAGTGATAAAACAAAGGAGAAGAATGACTTTGTTGTTCCAATCAATTCCAGAAGAGTTGATCTTGCAAGTTGAAGAACTTGATTCTGCAAAAGCAGTTTGGGATGCAATCAAAGCACGCCATGTTGGAGCTGAGCGAGTACGAGATGATAGGCTTCAAACATTAATGGCAGAGTTTGACAGAATCAAGATGAAGGAGGAAGACACGATTGATGTTTTTGCAGGGAAACTTTCAGAAATCACATCAAAATCAGCATCTCTCGGTGAAATCATCGAAGAACCGAAACTTGTAAAAACGTTTCTGAAAAGTTTGCCTCAGAAAAGGTACATTCACATCATCGCTGCACTTGAGCAAGTCTTTGATCTGCACTCCACCAACTTCGAGGACATAGTTGGGAGACTTAAGGCATATGAAGAACGTATCTGCAAATAAGAATGAGAACAAACTGATGATCAGGGAAAATTGATGTATCCTAAAACGGATTCATATCAAAACCACCAAGAGAATTCTGGTGGTTATCGAGGAAGAGGACGAGGACAGCGAGGTAGAGGCCGTGGCAAATCTGGATACTATAATCGACAAGATCGTGATAAGGAGAGAGATGATTCTCACATCACGTGTTTCCGGTGTGACAAACTTGGACAGTACGCATCAAACTGTCCAGACAGATTGCTTAAGTTGCAAGAATCTGTTGAGAAGGAGAATGAGGAGACTCACGAAGCTGATAAATTGATGATGCACGAAGTAGTGTACCTTAATGAACAAAAGGTAAAACCAAGTGCTTTTGAAACCGATCTTGACTCAAAGAATGTATGGTATCTTAATAACGGTGCAAGTAATCACATGAGTGGGAACCTTACATTCTTTGCTAGTCTTGATCAAACCACTACGGGGAAAGTGAGGTTTGGAGATGAATCTCGTTTCGACATTAAGGGAAAAGGTTCAGTTCGTATTGTTCTCTCGGATGGGAAAAGGAAGATTCTAGACAATGTATAGTTTATACCCGATCTAAGAAGTAACATCGTGAGTCTTGGTCAGGCCACAAAAGCAGGGTGTGAAGTTCGTATGAAAGAAAATTATTTGGTACTCTATGATCGAACCAGACAACTGATGGTGAAGACAACTAGATCATTAATTTTTTTGTATAAATTCACACTCGATGTTGATAACATCAAGTGCCTACAATTGACTTCCTCGACAGAATCATCTATGTGGCATGCTATTCTGGGCCACATTAACCCCGAAACTATGAAGATGATTATCAAAAAGGAGCTCGTTATCGGGATACCCAAGGTTGAGGCAGCAAAAGAGACATGTGTATCATGCCTGTTAGGCAAAAAATCGAGGAAGCCCTTTCCACAAGCAACCATATACCGAGCGAATGCGATTCTGGAACTCGTTCATGGAGATCTTTGTAGGCCAATTACACCTTCTACACCAGCACATAAGAGGTATGTCTTTGTGCTCATAGACGATTTTTCTCGATACATGTGGACTATTCTGTTAAAAGAGAAGAGTGAGGCATTTGATAAGTTCAAAAAATTCAAGTCAATTGTTGAGCAAGAAACAAAAGAGAAGATTAAAACTCTCCGAACAGACCGAGGGGGAGAGTTTATGTCACATGATTTCCAGAAATACTGTGAGCAGCAAAGTATTGTGTATTGTGAGACATCTCACTGCTCCATACTCTCCACAGCAGAATGGAGTAGTCGAACGACGCAATCGAACACTGTTAGAGATGACTAGGAGCATCTTGAAGCATATGGATACTCCAAACTATCTTTAGGGAGAGGCTGTGAGGCATTCTACGTATCTAATCAACCGAGTTGCAACAAGATCTCTAGTTGGCAAGACCCCATATGAGTTTTTGATATGAGGCATTTTCACCTCATTATAACCATTGTTTTCAAGTCCTTTTCGAGTCTTTTTAGTCTTTATCTAGTCGTTGCAGGTCATTAGGAGGCTTTGGACAAAGTTTAGAGTGATTAGAGCCTTTGAAGCATAAAATAAACATATTGGTCGAAAAGGAGGCGAATCTGTGAAGAATTACCATTTTAATGCTTGGATCGATTTGATCACTTGATTCATTGATGTTAGGTTTAACTTAGACAGCGAGAGTTGCTAGGTTGCTAGAAGAAACTTTGGTGAGCAATTTATTCATTACCTGCGAGAATAGATGTATTGGAGAATTGTGAACAAATCAAACATATCCTTAATGCTTGTCTGCGATTTCTAAAACCAACGAGAGTTAGGATTTTAGGTTGTTAGATAAAGTTATTGATGCCACGAGAGTGGATTGATATTATCTTCGTGTTTGAGTTCTAGACTTCTGCTTAATAATTGCCTGAATAGTTGTTTGATCCTTTGCTCCGAATCTCCTGCGAATTGCCTTGACCTAACGCTTGCTTAATATTGTTCTTACATCCGATTTTAGTTTAATTGCTTGTTACCAATCGAAACCAACCCCTTATTGATTTATCTTAGCTCTAAATCTAGCTTATAAAACCATAATGTAATACTTGGTCTTCGTGGGATCGACCCCTAAGTACTACTACGATTTGTTGTGCACTTGCAGTAGGAAAATAGGGTTTAAAACCTGTGTATCAAGTGTTTGGCGCCGTTGCCGGGGACCAAATTATTACCTTTGGTTTTCGGCGAAATTTTTAGTCTAAGATTTACTAACTTGTTCTTCTTTTCTTCTCTTGTGTGTGTTTCAGGACAATCAAGAGATAGCAAGGTTAGAACAAGCTGAATAGAAGAAGAAGTGGGATCCAGCCAACATGGGCGACGAAACCGACAACCGAACTGCTAGTGGCTATGTAGCTGCTGAAATTCGAAGGATAGAACAGCAGATGCAACAGTTGCAACAACAGCTACAACCACAGCAAAAGCGTGCCATTAGGGACATTCACGCACCTCATGCTTACTACCAAAACAGAGCCGCAATCATTCCACCCACAATTCAGAGGCAGGACTACGAGATCAAACCTCAGATGATCGCATTGGTGAAGCAACACTTGTTTCACGGCTTACCTGCAGAAAATCTGATGGACCATATTGACGATTTCGAAGAAATCTGCAGCACAACTGGTTCGAATGGTGTACCTCCAGATTTCCTGAAGTGCAAGCTGTTCCCTTTCTCTCTTGCGGACAAGGCTTCACGCTGGCTGAAGTCGTTACCACCTGGATCTCTGGCGACATGGGCTGATGCTAGGTCGGCATTCCTGGACAAGTTCTATAGTAAGTTCAAAACTGCATCTCTAAGGAACAAGATATCTTCGTTCCAACAGCAGTCTGGAGAAGCTTTTTACGAAGCTTGGGAAAGGTACAAGGAGTACCGCAGAGATTGCCCTCACCATGGTTCAGCGATGAGCAGATCCTGAGCACTTTCTATGATGGTGTTGATTGGGACAGCAGAAACGCCCTGAATGCAGCCAGCAATGGAAATTTCTACACCAGGTCCAAGGAAGGTGCGTTTGAGCTGATTGAGAACTTGGCTACAAGTTCTGGGAATCGCTGCCATGAGTATGATGAAAATAGATATGTCAGCAGTGTTGAATCGCAGAAGATAGATGAGCTGGCCGCAAAAGTGAGCTTGTTGTTGGAGAGACATCAGAGAAGTGTCCAACTTTGCGCGAACAGAAGCTATGAGCAGTATGCAGAGTTGAACTATGTGAATGAAGGCTATGTGGAGAATCAGAGCTTTCAAGCTCAGGCGTCTAACTCCCATGACGAGCTGAAGTCTCTTATGCAGTTGGTTCTACTCAGCCAACAGAAATCTGCTAATGAGATCAATGTCAAGGTGGACAGCATGTACAATGATCTCCATAGTAAGTTTGAAGCTGTTTGCACTCATGTGAAGAAGCTTGAAATTCAGGTTGCTAAAAATGCTGAGGCATCAGGAATTCCTCCTGAGAAGGCAGAGGTGAATCCTTGGAAAGGGTATGTCAATGTAGTTGAGACAAGAAGTGGAAAGACAGGACAAACAGCTGCAACACCAGCCCAGAAATCGGAAAAAGGGAAAGAAAGAGCTGCGGAGCACCAGCCCAATAGAAGGACACTCGTCAGAGCACCCTAGCTCTCCGACGGAGCACATGCTCCGATCACGCGAGCACCCGCTCAAGGAAGAGATATTTTCTCATGGCGTAAAAAAGACGATGGATTACGCCTCATCATCTGGAGTACCTGCCTCTTACCCTCGTTTGATTGATCCTGGCATAGAAAAAACGAGTGAGCACCCCATCTCTCCGACAGAGCACCTGCTCGCTACCCCCGAGCACATGCTCCCCCGAGATGCTCCCACCAAACCTGCAGAAAATCTACCAGCGAGGGTTTACATTCCTAAAGTGCCTTACCCAGTTCTACCTAGAGATCAGTTGGAGCCCATCAATGCCGAGAAACTAGCTGATTTTAAGAAGATGGTGAGAAGGATTCCTGAAGAAATCTCCTTTGAAGAAGCCTTGAAAAATCGTCCCATACTTTATTTCTTTAGGAACTGCAGAGAGACTGAAGAAGAGATTAATGCAGTCTTTGTAGAAGCAAGGAGTACACCACCATTGAGGGTATTGCCTAAGGTTGAAGATCCTGGAAAGTTCTTGGTCCCATGCTCCATTACAGGAGTTGAATTCAAAGAAGCTCTTTGTGACTCTGGGTTTACTGTTAATCTCATGTCAAAGGCTATTGTAGAGAGGTTGAAAATTTCTGAGATGAAGCCTAGTCGTATGACTCTTCGTTTTGCGAACTCCTCCATATCAACATCGTCTGACAGCATTCAAAACCTACCTGTCCAAATTGGGTATTGCCTAGTTCAGATTGTAGAGATGAGAGACGGTTATGATATGCCTTTGCTTCTTGGGAGGCCATTCATGGCTACAGTGGGTGCGATCATTGATATGCCTAATAAGCGAGTCTGCTTTTCCAAGATTGACAAAACGGTTTTCTACAAAGTCGTTCCCACAGGAACCACCACACACGCCTCTTGCATCTCTGCAGTGGATAGAGAGGAAGCACTTGATCCGATCCCGCGAGCACCTGCTCCACCAACCGGGAAATTTAGGGAGAAGACAAAGTCACAGGGAAACGTGCAGTGCAGAAAGATCAAATGACTTTGATCCCTCAAGGATATGATGGATATTCGGTTGACTACAAAGTGAAGTGCAAAGGTCGTCCTAAACCTTTCTCTAGAGTTAGAGCTATTTTTCCATCAGAGTTGAAAGAGAAGGGTATTGGTGTTGTGAATGGAATGCTGAGTACGGTTCTGAACATGAGGATGTCTGATTGTGGAGCTTGTTTTGGAGCAAGCTCTCAAGCCCAACTTGACTGATACATAGCACCCAAGTCAAGCTAATGACTTAAACCAAGCGCTTGGTGGGAGGCAACCCACTAGTAAGTGCCTCTAACTTTTATTTTTCTTTTGCTATTAATTTTTGGTTTTGGTTTTCTTTGTTTCAGCCTATTCAAAAAAAAAAAAAAAAAGAGCAACCCCAATCTGTTTCCGAGCACCTGCTCCGCTAGGATGCTCCACGAAAAAAAAAGAAAAAAAAGGGGGTGCACGTCTTCAGGTAAGTTTTCTTGTCCCTATACCATTGTCAAATCCATTATTAATTTTTCGTTTCTCATCCTTTCTCTTGATTTATTCTCACACCGGGACGGTGTGAAGTAAGTCTGGGGGAGGATGTTGGTACTAATTCCGTTTTCTTTGTCTTGTTTAAGTCGTTTTGCGTCTGTTTTATTGAGTCAAAATTTAGTTAGGGAATTATGATCTTTCTTTGGAACAAACTGTTTTAGCTACCCCTTTAGTGACCATTCCTACAGCCATTGACAACGGATTCTACCAAAAGGAAATTCCAAAGGTAAATTGAACTTCCATTATCCCCATACTGTTTGAGTGTTTAGATGATCCAGAGCTGGCCTAGATATAATGAACTTAATTTTTCTCATCTTGGGGCTTGGTATACTTTGAATCGGATTCCTTGCTTAGGTCTGATAGGATTAGTCTGTGATTATGGTTTCCCTCTCTCTTCCCTTCATTGTCTCTAAAAAAGAATGAAAAAGAGATATAGCTTTGAAAAGTAGTTAAATCATTGGATATTGGTCTAACAAAAAGAAAAAAAAAAGAGAACAATCAGTCGATAAAAAAAAATGATACCCTAGTAGGGAAAAATCGACTGATTGGAAGCGAGAAAAGAGGGAGAAAGGAAACTAGAAGCCGTCTGTCCATAAATTCAGTACTTGGGTGAGTAAGAGTCCATGTGTCCTTTGATCGATAGTCCCTCGATGAGACTGCACGTAAAACTTAGTAAGGTCAGCAATGGTGATTTTAGATTACTTTTATGGGTTGTGGTTTGGAATCTGGATGGTTAGTAAGTCTGCGGAAAATTACAAGAGGTCTTAACTTAAGTTGGTACTGTTTGATGTGGCTTACTCTAGTGCTGGTTGATTCAGGGTTCTAAAGAATAAGTGATTTTCCCATGTTTTCAAACCTTTCTTCTCGGTTTAAGCTTTAGTTTGTTTGAGGACAAACAAAGGTCTAAGTCTGGGGGAATTGATATGAGGCATTTTCACCTCATTCTAACCATTGTTTTCAAGTCCTTTTCGAGTCTTTTTAGTCTTTATCGAGTCATTTCAGGTCATTAGGAGGCTTTGGACGAAGTTTAGAGTGATTAGAGCCTTTGAAGCATAAAAAATCATATTGGAAGAAAAAGAGGCGAATCTGTGAAGAATTACCATTTTACCCCCGAGCACGTGCTCAGCACCCAGGTGAGCACCTGCTCCCGATTTTCGCACGGACGGAGTAAAAAGAGGGGAGGCTGATTGGACCTAATCCTAATCACGAAAATAAGAGGACCAGCCGCCTATGATGACCCATATATATATATTCCCCTTAGTTTTAGGTTTTTTTTGATCATCTTTTACATCCTACCTTTTATTTTCTACTTTCTACCTTTAGTTTTCCTATTCTCTAGAGAGCTTTGTATTATTTTTGGGAGAAGAATCTCTGCAACATCTGGAGAAGATTTCTGAACCCTATTCTTTTACTTTAATATTGATGCAGTCTTTTTATTTTATTGTTTTGCTTTCTTCTTTCATTATGCTTGAGTAGATCTCTTAGTTAGGTTAGGGTTTTCAAAGGAATTCATGAGCTAAGGGATTAAACACAAATAGGCTAATAAATCGATGTCTTCACCCTTGTTGTTCTTAATGCTTGGATCGATTTGATCACTTGATTCATTGATGTTAGGTTTAACTTAGACAGTGAGAGTTGCTAGGTTGCTAGAAGAAACTTTGGTGAGCAATTTATTCATTACCTGCGAGAGTAGATGTATTGGAGAATTGTGAACAAATCAAACATATCCTTAATGCTTGTCTGCGATTTCTAAAACCAACGAGAGTTAGGATTTTAGGTTGTTAGATAAAGTTATTGATGCCACGATAGTGGATTGATATTATCTTCGTGTTTGAGTTCTAGACTTCTGCTTAATAATTGCCTGAATAGTTGTTTGATCCTTTGCTCTGAATCTCCTGCGAATTGTCTTGACCTAACGCTTGCTTAATATTGTTCTTACATCCGATTTTAGTTTAATTGCTTGTTACCAATCGAAACCAACCCCTTATTGATTTATCTTAGCTCTAAATCTAGCTTACAAAACCATAGTGTAATACTTGGTCTTCGTGGGATCGACCCCTAAGTACTACTACGATTTGCTGTGCACTTGCAGTAGGAAAATAGGGTTTAAAACCTGTGTATCAGTTTTTAAAGGGAAAGAAACAGAATCTTGAACATTTCAAGGTCTTCGGTTGTGTTGGATATGCGAGAACTGAAGCTGTTGGAAGAAATAAGCTCGATGACAGATCGAGAGCCTTGGTGCACTTAGGAACATAGCCTGGATCGAAAGCTTACCGTCTCTTTGACCTTAAAAGCAGACGAATCATAATCAGTCGTGATGATATCTTCAAGGAGAAAGACAGTTGGAACTGGAACAATCAAGAGAAGGAGATCACCAATTCCGGAACAATCATTATTGTTTTGAGTGATTTTGGAAACAGAGGTTTAAGTAATGATGAAGTAGGTACAGAAACCACTCGAGCTATGAGTGAGAATAAGGGAAACACGGAAACAAATGAGGTGGAAGAAGAGAACAATGATAGCAATGAAGAAGAGCATAACCAAGAAGGGTTGCAACCTCAATTAAGGAGATCAACGAGAGTTAGTGTCAAGCCAACGTATCTAAAGGACTATGTCCTCCTGATCGAATAAGAAGGCGAAAGACTTCTAATGGCTGTAAACGACGAGCCGTGGTATTTTAGTGAAGCAAAACAGTTGGAAGTATGGATAGAAGCTTGCAAATATGAACTTGCGTCAATAGAAAAGAACAGAACATGGAGTCTTGTTGGTCTTCCAGGTGGAGTAAAGCCAATCGTCTTGAATTCAAGATAAAAAGAAACGCTGATGGAAGCATTAACAAACACAAGGTACGTTTAGTAGCTAAAGGCTATGTTCAGAAGTATAGGGTTGATTACGATGAGGTCTTCGCTCCAGTAGCTCGTATTGAGACAATTCGGTTCATAATTGCTTTGGCTGCGTCGCATGAATGGGAGATACATCACCTCAATGTTAAGACCGCCTTTCTTCATGAAGAATTGTTCGAAGAAGTGTATGTCACTCAACCTGAAGGGTTCATAATTTCGGGATGTGAAGAAAAGGTCTACAAACTAAATAAGGCTCTCTACGGATTAAAGCAAGCACCAAGGGCGTGGAATTCAAAACTGAACAAGATTCTTTCTGAACTAAAGTTTCGGAGGTGTTCAAAGGAGCCATCACTCTATCAAAAGAAGATCAAAAACCATCTTCTCATAGTGGCGGTATATGTGGATTACTTACTCGTCACAGGATCTTCGTTGGCTACGATTCATGAGTTTAAGGGGGAGATGGAGGCTAAGTTTGAGATGAGTGACTTGGGAAAACTGACATACTATCTCGGTATAGAAGTACACCAACACGCAGAAGGGCATAACCTTGAGACAAGAGAGATATGAAACTAAGATCTTGGGAGAAACAGGAATGGACAGTTGCAATTCGTGTTTGGTACCGATGGAGTTGAATCTCAAGCTATCGAAATCTCCCAAATAATAAGGTATAAACGAGAAGGAGTACAAGAATTGTTACAAGAATTGTTACAAGAATTGACAAGAATCTGGTTACAAGAATTGTTGAGCGAAATTGTTACCAAGTCGTGCTAGAGGGTCACAATTAGAATTGACAACAATTCTGCTATTGCTCTCACAAAGAATCCGGTATTCCATGGGAGAAGCAAACACATTCACACAAGATATCATTTTATCAAAGAATGCATTGAGAACGACCAAGTGGAAGTGGAACACGTCCCCGGAAGAAAACAGAAGGCAGATATCTTGACAAAGCTCTTGGAAAGATCAAGTTTGGAGAAATGAGAAGCCTCATTGGAATTCAAGAAGTGAGTGAAGAGAGTTTCAAGTTTAAGGGGGAGAATGTTGGTATAAACTTGAAATAGCTTAAGGATAAAGTCAAGTGTATCTAGGAGAGATCTATATATACATTACATATATATTAGGAGTTATCTAATATATGTGATTCACCTTAGGATTAGAAGTTATCTAGTCTTATATAAGGAGATGTCAATGTGTGACATAACTTAACCTAAATACTTGAGAGTTTGTGAGATTAAGGTTTTGAGGTATTTTTCTTGAGCAATAAAGAGAGTAATTCTTTATAAAGTATTTGAGTTCTAAAGGTTATTGTTCTATATTAACTTCCACAAAAGTGTGATACAAGTTACCATCAGTTTACTCTCAAGGGATTTTGGCATACCAACAAGTCATCCAATCACTAGTTTTCCTACAACCCAAATGGCAGGTTTGGGATATGTTGAGCAAAGAAGTAGTTGTACCGCAAGTATAGAGCCCAAGAAAATAAAAGAAATAGCAGGTTTGGGATATACTGAGCAAAGAAGAAGTTGTGTCGCTGGTATGGAACTCCAGAACAGATCAAAAAAAAAAAAAACAATCTACCGCCGATAACTTGTTAGCCAAGGCAGCTAAAGCTACTTGGAAGAAGAAGCATAAATCTAAAAAGATTGATGATATTAGGCTCAGGACCAACCAAAGACCAACAATCAAAACGCTCTCTCCTGTTGGGGTCGAAATCCCCTCCTCGAAGATTGACGGAACGAGAAGTCAAGATATCAAATGGAACTTATCCCGAACATGGAACGGACGAGCTAAGGCAAACTGCCCACAATCCGTCCAAGACATGAACCGGCGGCTGGGATAAGGCCAGCCGCCGGATCTTCATTCATCCACGGCCGGCGGCTGGGATAAGGCCAGCCGCCGGGTCTTCTTGGTTCCGAGGCCGGCGGCTGGAATGAGGCCAGCCGCCGGGTCTTCTTTCACTCACGGCTAGCGGCTGGAATGAGGCCAGCCGCCGGGTCTTCTTTCACTCACGGCCGGCGGCTGGGATGAGGCCAGCTGCCGGGTCTTCCTTCACCCATGGCCGGCGGCTGGGATGAGGCCAGCCGCCGGGTCTTCTTGGTCCATCAACCGGCGGCTGGGATAAGGCCAGCCGCCAGGTCTTCTTGATCCGTTAACCGGCGGCTGGGATAAGGCCAGCCGCCGGGTCCTCTTGATCCTTCAACCGACAGCTGGGATAAGGCCAGCCACCGGGTCCTCTTGATCCATCACCGGCGGCTGGGATAAGGCCAGCCGCCGGGTCCTCTTGATCCGTCAACCGGCGGCTGGGATAAGGCCAGCCGCCGGGTCCTCTTGATCCATCAACCGGCGGCTGGGATAAGGCCAGCCGCCGGGTCTTCATGATACACCAACCGGCGGCTGGGATAAGGCCAGCCGCTGGGTATTCATCTTATACTCACGATCATTTCTCAGTCAAGTCTCATTGTCCGAACATCGTCCAGTCGACCGACCGTCGAACATAACTCTAAGCCCGAACCGACTCGAAGACTATCCGTTTGCATGTCTTGATTCCAAAAACGTCCATAACATTCCCCGAAAGACCGTGACGAACGTTCAGCCGTCCATGGACCAGTCGCCGAGCACACGGCCCAAAGGAACCGGCGGCTGGCCATCAATACCGGAACCGGCGGCTGGAAGTTCAAACAAAAAACGGGCGGTTCAAATCTCAGAAGTCGTAAAACGCTTGGAACACTGTTCACGCGGGAAAAACCATTGAAAAAAACTATTCATCCCGAGACAAAGTTAACCGAAAAATCGAATTGAGCCTAAACCGAGATTCGGATTACTATTCATCGGATTACTATTCACGGTTCACTATTCATCGGCGGGCGGATTTGGGTCAGAATGCGCGGATGGATCACGGAAGACTCTCGGGCTGGATATCGGGCCCAAAAAGCTTAGGTCAGCGGCTGGGAAGGAAAGACAAGGTCCCACATCGGAAATCTGAAGTCTTAGCCTCCTAGGATTGTCAGTATATATTTGTACGCTCATGTAAGGGTTAATCCCATCACAGATCCGATTATTAGGAGTTTTAGCAATTTAAGAATATTCAGCTTTTGCTAATTTCCCTTGTACTTTCGGAAAATATCAATAAAAATCTCTCTTTTGCATTGTCGGTCCTTTAGTTCTTTATAAATAGAATTTTCGAGCACCCACTAAATATAAGTTTTGACAGTGTGAGTTTCGGCTCTCACAGTTTGGCGCCGTCTGTGGGGACGAGAAATATTCTTAACCCTAAGAACGAAAAGCATACGAAACGAAGACGATGACCAGAAGAACCGACGATATCACCAACCAACCGGCCGCAACCACCACAGGAACAACCGGAACGGGAATTCCAGCCATCGGCACATCGGCGGCCGGGACCGGAGCAACTGCCGCCGGGACATCCGCTAACGGAGCGATCGGGATAACCGGGACCTCCGCCAGTGCGCTCACCCTATTCGGAAAGCCGATCGTCACGGACACAGCCAACGCCGCCCCAGAGAACGCGGCGATCACCGAGCTGAGGAACATGGTAGCCGAAATCGCAGAACGGCAAAACAGACAAGAAAGAACGGCCGCGCAGGAAAGAGCAGCTTCCCAGGAGCTGACGCGTGGCCCCCGGGCTTTCGAAGCAAGACGTCTTATCTTCACCCCGCGAGCGGATCCCCCGGGCCGTCAGAATCCCGATGAGCAGACCCCAATCGGAACAAGGAGAGAACCATCGGCACCACCTCCGATGCACCGGAAAAGCGCCGCTAGGCGAACCGTCGAACGGCCAACTTCCACGGTAACCAACGGTGAAAACCCGAGAGACACCGCAAACGGAGACGACAGGGAGGAAAGCGAAACCGACGACGAAGATGGAGGTCTAAACGCAGAGCTCCGATGGATCGAAGAGCAGGAAAAGGCGGAACGAGAGGCCTGAGCTAACCGATCCGCTAGCCGAAGGGATGAGTTGGACGAGCTCCGTGCCCGTTTGGAGCTCACTACAAGTCAGATGAAGGAGGTAAGGTCGCAAGTCCATAAAGCGACAAGTGCAGCCCCGGAAATCGACCGCGTCTTAGAGGAAACGCAAAAGATCCCGTTCACTTCAAGGATCACAAGCGTTAGACTTTCTGACCCGGGAAAAATCCAAATCCCTTTTTACGACGGGACGACCGATCCAAAGGCCCACATGACAGCCTTCCACATCGCTATGGGACGGGCTAGATTTAAACCCGAAGAAAGAGACGCCGGATTCTGCCTCCTCTTCGTGGAACATCTGAAAGGATCAGCCCTGTCGTGGTTCTCGAGGCTAGAAAGAGACTCGATCGACGGTTTCGACCGATTGTCGGCAGCTTTTCTGAAGCATTACTCACTGTTCATAAGACAGTCAACATCCGACGCGGACCTCTACTCGCTGTCGCAGGAGCCCGAAGAAAGTCTTCGAGATTTCATCGAAAGGTTTAAGATGATTGTCTCGAAGATTGACGGCCTAAGCAACAGTGTCGCGATCAACGCCCTGATGAAGTCCTTGCTGAATACTTCAAACTTTCGAAAGGAGATTACCGTGAACCCACCGGTAACCATTCAAGATGCTCTCCACCGTGCTTCCAACTTCGTCATCTATGAGGAAGAAATGAGGGTCCCAGCCGGAAAGCACCAATCATCGAAATTGGTCGCCAAAGGCACGGTGCAACCTTCTAACTTTCCAAACGAGAGAAGAAGTAAGCGAACCAGCCGAGATGAGGAACCCAACCCAGGCCGAGCGCATAACTACCAAATAAACACGGAGAGACTGTATGATGAGCGAAACAAAGGACCGTGGAATACTTGGACCCGACCAGGATTCGACGAGAATGCCTTTTGTACCTTCCACAAGACAAAGGGCCACTCAACCGAAAACTGCAGGACTGTCGGAAGAAGGCTCGCGGCAAAGCTATTAGCCGGGGAGCTCGGAAACGGGGTAACCCTCGAGAGTCTCGGAGCTATCGAAGAAGGCGTTGGCACCCCGGACAGACGACCTAACCGGGAACGTCCCGAAAGGCCAGAGGACGATACCCCAAACGGGGAAGGAGACCAAACGGAGACGACTCTGCCGCCAACCGCAGGAGAATCCACATGATCATCGGAGGATCTCAGTATTGCTGAGACACAGTGGCCTCGATAAAGGCGTTCCTGAGAAGAGGAGACAAGGAGTCGAACCCGCGGGAGCGGATCACCGAAAACGACGATCGGATCGCCTTCCACGAAAAAGACGCTGAAGGCCTTGACCAACCTCACGACGACCCATTGGTGGTAGAACTAGACTTCAACGACCATGACTTCTCCCGGGTCTTGATCGACACCGGAAGTTCGGTGGACGTCATTTTTCGGGAGACACTTCAAAGGATGAAGGTGGATCCGTCAATGATAAAGCCCAATCCGAGGTTACTCACCGGATTCTCTGGCGAAGTCACAATGACGGATGGAACAATCCAGCTCCCGGTTCGTACCGGTGGAATCACGAAAATCGTTAACTTCGCGGTGGCAAACCACCCCGCGATTTATAACGTGATAATGGGAACTCCTTGGATCAACTCAATGCGAGCTATCCCATCAACTTACCATCTCTGCCTGAAGTTCCCGACACCAAACGGGATCAAGACCGTTTGGGGAAATCAGAAGGAGGCTCAGATCTGTTTTCTGGCGGAACACAAGCTCCGGAATCCGACCATCCCACAAAGAGAGAACCCGAAGAGGAAGAATGAAGACGAAGTCCCTAAACTGGGAAAGAAAGTAAGCAGAACCGAACAGTTCGAGAAAACGGAGGTTCCGCCCACGGAAACAAACCAAGAAGAGACGAAAACTGCCAAGGAAAAGACCTCAGAAACCGTCGAAGCTACAATCGACAATTCCATGACTAAGACTTAACCGTCTTCTTACCACACAAAAAAAAAACGGAACTACGTAGGTAGCTCGCTTAAAAAACGAGTTCAGTTGCCCCTCTCCTTAAAAAAGGGGGGGGGGAGTTGGTCTGTATATACATACTCCCAAATTTTCGCAAACAAATCAAGGAGATGGACATTGGGACTTAGCATCTCATAACACATTCAGAATTTGAAAAATTTTCCGAAAACACCATTCCGACAGACATCGAGACTCAGCATCTTGAAACCTGATCCGGAAAACCCGAAGAAAATGAACATTGAGACTTAGTGTCTCATAACACATCTTTAACTCAAACTTAAAATCGGATAAATATCGAGACTTAGCATCTCGTAACTTATCCACGACCACCAACCGATCAAAGATATTTCTCCCAGATACTTAAGTCCTCTCCAACAAATCCGTATGCTCCTGGCCACAACAAGACTATCTTTTTAAACCATGGTTCTCTCAACATCCCGCAGAGGATAAGACTAGCACGCTATACAAATTTCCGGATTAACATCCGAAGGGTGTAACCTGCATCCCGCGATCCTGCAGGAAACGCTCGAGACGATGTTCTGATTAGTTTACTTTCACCAGCGCTTCGCATAGGCAAATAGTGCGAAACATAGGACACAAAGTAAACTCTCTAAACCCAGTAAAGCGCCTGACATGGAACACTGGTCAAAGACATCTCGAGAACGCAGTATCAAACCGGCTCTGATGGGAGATCTTAAAAGCGTTCAGTCGAAAGAGGGATCTGAACAAACTTGGTCCCCTGCGACAACAAAAGACTGCATTAAACCCAGGAAATACTCGCAAGGATGACCTGGTCTAAAGTTCGAGTGTCCGGGATAACACTCCAACGCAATATCAATCAGCTCCGGAACGGGCTAGCCGCCCGTCCTCCGTAGAGAGACGGGCCAGCCGCCCATCCTCCGTATGGAGATGGGCCAGCCGCCCTTCATTTTACAAAACGGGCCAGCCGCCCGTCCTCCGTAGAGAGACGGGCCAGCCGCCCTTCGTTCCGCAAAATGGGCCAGCCGCCCGTCCTCCGTAGGGAGACGGGCCAGCCGCCCTTCATTCTACAAAACGGGCCAGCCGCCCGTCCTCCGTAGAGAGACGGGCCAGCCGCCCGTCCTCCGTAGAGAGACGGGCCAGCCGCCCTTCGTTCCGCAAAATGGGCCAGCCGCCCGTCCTCCGTAGAGAGACGGGCCAGCCGCCCTTCATTCTACAAAACGGGCCAGCCGCCCATCCTCCGTTTGAGAGACGGGCCAGCCGCCCTTCGTTCCGCAAAATGGGCCAGCCGCCCGGACAACGGGCAAGCCGCCCTTCACTCTACAAAATGGGCCGACCGCCCTCTTGGGAGAGAGACATACCGGCCACCCATCTTCTCCTTTATCAAGGCTATAAAAGCAGAGCAAGCAAAGAAGTCCATAACAACCAAAGGCAAAAGCAGATGGATAATAAATCTCCATGAATGGAGATATAAGAAACCAAGTTCGTTTGACAAAGCAAATACAATAAGGGTCGAAAGACCCGAACGTAACGGAAACCGAAAATACAAGGCCAAAGCCTAATCATACTCGATAAGAGGAGTAGGAGCTCCGTATTCCAAAGCCTCAGCATCCGGGGACTGGCACGGAGAAACGGGAGAGCATACCAAGCAACTGTCAAGAACGGCAGCAGTCCGATCGTATGAGCCGGCCCAACCTCCTTCTTTGAGCCGCTCTAATGATGCCTCCAGCTCTCCTTCTTCCTCCTCGACCTTGGACTTCTCGGACTTAATGTCCCGGACTAGATCAAGGTTCGATCTGACCTCAGTCAAGGCAGTCTCGCCATATTTCGCATGACGCATCGGCGTAAGAGCAGCTTTTGCACCCTTAATTCGGAGACGGTACTTCTCCACCAACTTCAAGCGGCTTTGCTTAAGCGCCAGATCCATCTTCCGCTCAGCCTCCGCGAGCGCCTTCTTGAGCTCCTTCTGCGATCTCTTCTCCGCATTCCGAAGCTTGACTTCCAGGGCCTTGATCTTTTTGTCCTTCTTTCGGGACTCTTTCTCTGAGGCCTCTAAGGCAACCTGGGTTGCATGAGCTCGAGTAGCGACCTGAATCAAAGAAAATCAAATATCAGCAAAGACCAAACTGCGTCAAAACAAATCTAAAGGAAGAAAGAGTTACCATCATAAGGCCAGAGGATAAGTCTCCGTAAGCCACCGAACGATCGAACGGAACAGTGGAGGCCGGAGCCAACGCTCCGAAGTAGTCCACGACCTTCACGGACTCAGCTGGATCTCCCCCCGCCGCCTTGCGAGCGTCAAAAAGGAGACCAGGGTCAAACGTCTCGACCGTCCGAGCCACTTTGCCCTTCCTCGGACGATCCGGGCTGTTGGAAGCTCCCTTCCCTTTATCCGCCACAGCAGCGCAACCAGAGCCCTGGGGAGCGACTATCTGTCCCTCAGGCAAGCCGTCACCCTGGAAATCGGACCCGGACGGTAGAACAAAACCGGCCACCAGGTCGAACTCAGCCGCTTCTCCAGACGGTCCGGCTTCACCATACTTTTGCTGGCGATACTTCCAAACACCCTCCATGCCGAGGTATGTCGCCATTGGATCAACAAAGTCAGGACCCTTCGGAGGAGCGCGCCCTTCTAAAATATCTTTCGCTTCCAGAAAATGGCGCCAGAGATTAGGACACTCCCAATCGATCTTCTTCTTGTCAACTTCTACAACGATATCCTCAAATCCAGAAACTCTAGGAGCAAAGGGATCACGAACTAAAAGAAGAGAAGAAAAGATGAAGAGTTGTGAGAAATGAAGTTATGAAGAATGAAACAAAGGAATGAAGGCTACTTATAGAGAAAATTCACAAAAAGACGAAACGCTTACATGGCAAATTCCACTCGGTCCTAACCGAGCCGCCGAAGTTGGAACCAACAGTGAGCGGGCTGCGCTTCACGTAGAAAAACTGATCCCGCGAAGCTTTACAGTTGCTCCGAAGGCCGGTATAGAAACGCCTCACATGCTTCGGAACGTTGACCGAGCAGAAGAAATCCGATTTAGAAATTTTCCTCAACGAAAAGAAATTCCGTACAAGATCACCCTCCAACTTGATCCCGCATTCGTCACAACGGACCATGAGTCCCATCAAAATCCTCATAGCGGATGGGGCGAGTTGAGAGATTGCAACCCCATATAACTCGAGAAATTCGAAGATAGCTCCTGGGATCGGGAACCAGAGTAAAGCTTCGTAAAACATTGACTCGTACATGGCGAAATATCCCTCTGGCGCCTTATTCATCCGATCCCCATCTTTTGGGAGATGAAACTTAATCTTGTCCGAAATCCAGAAGTCGTATCTAAGCTCGTCCAGTGAGTCCCGATCGCTCATAGTGGGTCCATGCTTAAATCCCTCGGATATCGATCTGTAACTCGAAGACGGTCCAGGCTTCTTAAACCGCCAAGCAAAAATATCTTCACCCCAATAGGCTTTAGCTTCTCCGGGAGAACGACACTCAGCTTCACGTCCGGGTACACAAAGATAGGCACCTCTGGGTGATCCGATCTAACTACCTCCCCAGACATGGCCGAGTGGTCACCTGTTTCTGGCCAAACACGATGATGCTCGGAAGCGACCAGAGAGCGGAACGGCCATTCACGCCATCCGCCGTTGTCCTCACCATGTTGAGGAGGAGTCCAAGCGCCACGTGCTATGCTCGTCCTCGGCGAGACGCCGTCATGTTCAACTCGAGAAGAACCGGACGCCCTCTCTAAGACACCTCCAGAGCCAAGCGCCCATCTTGATATCGCTGCTATGCCAGCCGCCCTCTTGGGGGCGTTCTTAGAGCCAGCCGCCCTCTTCGAACCAGATGCTCTACACGTCGAACTCCCGGCCGCCGGCTCGGGTCTGATCTCATTCCCAGCCGCCGTCTCGAGAATGCTTCCATTCCCATCCGCCGTCTCTGGTATGTCCTCATTCCCAGCCACCGTTTTGGGCGCCCATTGAGGAACATTAGCAAAACCGAGCGCTCCTTGAGCATTGCTAGGACCAGCCACCCACTGAGGAACACCTTCGGGACCGGACGCCGCTTGTGGAATGGCATTTTCCCCAGCCGCCAACAGATCTTCCATAAGTACCGCATCCTGCTCCGCGGACATAAAAACAAACTCAAACTGATCGTTCATGATTGCATCAAAGTTGAGTTCGAAAGGAGAACCTCCTTCACCAGCCATCGCTAAAGAAAAAAAATTTCAAAGGAGAAACTTGAAGAAGAAAGCTTGAAAAAAGAAGGGAGTGTGAAAAAATGAATGAAGCCACTCCTTTGATATAGCAAACATGGCACGAATTTCCATGATGGATTATGCTCTGACAAGACACTAAAGAGAAGCGGACGAACGGACGAACGGAAGAACTCATTGCCGTCCCGTTTCAGTCAATCCCGATATAACTCACAGCTCGAAGCTCCTTGCTCCAAACCACGAAAGCAAGGAGCTGGGGGGCTAACTGTTGGGGTCAAAATCCCCTCCTCGAAGATTGACGGAACGAGAAGTCAAGATCGTGATCAAATGGAACTTATCCCGAACATGGAACGGACGAGCTAAGGCAAACTGCCCACGATCCGTCCAAGACATGAACCGGCGGCTGGGATAAGGCCAGCCGCCGGATCTTCATTCATCCACGGCCGGTGGCTGGGATAAGGCCAGCCGCCGGGTCTTCTTGGTTCCGCGGCCGGCGGCTGGAATAAGGCCAGCCGCCGGGTCTTCTTTCACTCACGATCGGCGGCTGGAATGAGGCCAGCCACCGGGTCTTCTTTCACTCACGGCCGGCGGCTGGGATGAGGCCAGCCGCCGGGTCTTCCTTCACACACGGCCGGCGGCTGGGATGAGGCCAGCCGCCGGGTCTTCTTGATCCATCAACCGGCGGCTGGGATAAGGCCAGCCGCCGGGTCTTCTTGATCTGTTAACCGGCGGCTGGGATAAGGCCAGCCGCCGGGTCCTCTTGATCCGTCAACCGGCGGCTGGGATAAGGCCAGCCGCCGTGTCCTCTTGATCCATCAACCGGCGGCTGGGATAAGGCGAGCCGCCGGGTCTTCATGATACACCAACCGGTGGCTGGGATAAGGCCAGCCGCCGGGTATTCATCTTATACTCACGATCATTTCTCAGTCAAGTCTCATTGTCCGAACATTGTCCAGTCGACCGACCGTCGAACATAACTCTAAGCCCGAACCGACTCGAAGACTATCCGTTTGCATGTCTTGATTCCAAAAACATCCATAACATTCCCCGAAAGACCGTGACGAACGTTCAGCCATCCATGGACCAGTCGCCGAGCACACGGCCCAAAGGAACCGGCGGCTGGCCATCAATACCGAAACCGGCGGCTGGAAGTTCAAACAAAAAACGGGCGGTTCAAATCTCAGAAGTCGTAAAACGCTCGGAACACTGTTTATGCGGGAAAAACCGTTGAAAAAACACTATTCATCCCGAGACAAAATTAACCGAAAAATCGAATTGAGCCTAAACCGAGATTCGGATTACTATTCACGATTCACTATTCATCGGCGGCCGGATTTGGGTCAGAATGCGCGGATGGATCACGGAAGACTCTCGGGCCGGATATCGGGCCCAAAAAGCTTAGGTCGGCGGCTGGGAAGGAAAGACAAGGTCCCACATCGGAAATCTGAAGTCTTAGCCTCCTAGGATTGTCAGTATATATATGTATGCTCATGTAAGGGTTAATCCCATCCCAGATCCGAGTATTAGGAGTTTTGGCAATTTAAGACTATTCAGCTTTTGCTAATTTCCCTTGTACGTTCGGAAAATATCAATAAAAATCTCTCTTTTGCATTTTCGGTCCTTTAGTTCTTTATAAATAGAATTTTCGAGCCCCCACTAAATATAAGTTTTGACAGTGTGAGTTTCGGCTCTCACATCTCCTCTCTCCTCCCCGCAACCTTCGTCTTCGATCTAGGGTTCTTCTTCAGGGCACAGGCTCCAGCGGCTCCCTTGCCTTGGACGCCTGTGCCCTGCCGCGTCCGCTTCCGTTTTCGTCTTCCCTCTCCTCCTCTTGTTCTCCTTTGTCTGTTTCTCTTCTGCTGTGCTTGGTTTGCTGCGTTTGTGTAGTTCTCTAGCGGGTCTTCTTCGTCGATAGCAGGGCAGCTTCAGTGGTGTCACCGGAGTTGCAGTGGCAGAAGGATGTCTTCCTGTGCGTTTGGCATCCTCTCCGTCGCTGCCTCGTCTTTTCTCGCCCGATCTCTCCGGGTTCGTTGCTGTCGGCGTTTTTCTTCCGGCGGTTTTGGTTGTGGTGCTTGTGCTCCCGCGCCGACGGCGTCCTCTTCAGTTTGCTTCGGTGGTGGAGTGGTGGTGTTCTGCTGCTCCTTTTAATTGGCGCCTCCTCTATATTTGTTTTTCAAATCGAGGGTTTGGTGGGTTGTTGGTTGTTCCTTGATGGCCGGTAATGGTGGTGGATCCTTGAGGTCGGGATCCGTTTTTCCTTTTGGTTTTCAGGTCTCGCCCCGTTGCTTGTTTGGAGTGGTGATGCTTGTTCTCCCGGCTTGGGTGGCTCCTCTGGTGGGGTCCCTTTGCGGTGGCTTGAGGCGTGTGGTCCGTTGGTTTCTTCTCCTCTTCGTGTGGTGGTGTTTCCGACGACGTCTTCTTCTATCGGTGTGGCCTTAGGTCCTTTCCGGTTTGTGTCTGTCTTCCCGGGTAGATCGTCGCTGGTGCTTCGTGGCTTGGTTAGGATAGGTTAGGCTCCGGCTCTTGATTGGTGTTGTTGTTAAGCATTGCTTGGTGGTTTGTAGAGGCGCCGACTCAGTTTTTTCGGCTTTATTACTCGTGGTAGGTTAGTTTGTTTAGCTTAATCGGAGATCGCATTAGTTTTCGGAGAAGCTGTAGGTATTTGTTCCTTAGTGGTTTTGAGGGCGGATCATTAGAACAGGGCTCGTGGTGACTACGATGAGGACTCCAGTTCTTTGGAACTGTGGCAAATACGGGATGGTCTGCGCTTTGGCGTGTGATTGCTGCGGTTCTATTTGGCTTTACTTAGTTCTGATTTTACTTTCTTTATTCTTTTAGAGTTGTGTTGTGCATTCGATTGTATCTGCTTCGGTTTTTGTATTGTTGTCTTTAGTTTTTTTTTTTCGTTTTGTCTTTCTTTATTGTATCCCCGTTTTCTGTCAAAAATTAAAATGGTATAAAATTTAACATTTTACCCAAAAAAAAAGATTGATGATATCACAGTTGTACGTCTTTTCTAACAGAACAACTATACTTTACTACAGTATGATGGACGGTGAAAGCTTAGTTGTCGCACTACTGCCGAAAGATGCGCTAATATTGGCAAACTGCAATATAATTCGTTATGAGAATGCTAACGTAAAATGACATGCATCAAAAGATTCACGTAGTTGCTAATATGTTTCAGAAATTAAGACTTGGAGTTAGAAAATATTATCGACTGTTCAATCTAAAATAACAATGGCAGGGTTAAGAAAAAATTAACAAATATATATTTATTCAAAGCCAAATCAAACACGAGCCTCACCGCTCACAGGCACCGCATTTCTTATCCATTTTGGGCTTGTCACATGAAACCTGAGACTCACTCTCCAAAACACAAAAGAAAACAAAAACCAACCAACATTTGCTTTATTTCTTTATTAATTATAGGAGGTGCTTTATCATCTTCAAAACTGTCATCTTTCTTAGCCATTAAATTGATGGGTTATCCAAAACCAAAGGTACTATTTGCTTTGATGTGTCCCCAGTACTTCCAACAGTAACCAGTTCGATGCTCCCGTGCACATTCACCTCTCCTTTTTGTTACTTCTTGGTAACTATTTATGTTTATTTTCAATAAGTTTAATTTCTTACGTTATTATTTGGTAATTCATCGTCCATGCTATATGAGTTTCTAACCAAAAGAAAACAGTTATATTACCAATGAGATCGTTCATGATCAAATGCGGCTCTCAAATCATTTCAAATGTATAAAACTATAGTTGTTTTAATATTTCTCCAGAATTAATGTTTATATATATAAGGACTAGAAATGTCACTGAACTATTTGTAACTTGCTATTTGATTTCACAAGGCATATCCAGGACTCTCCTTTTAGCATATGCAGCTTCTCTTGCGTTGTTGATGACTATTCTCGTTTTCTGACACAGTTTTTAGTTGATGCAAGAAAAAGTCTTAAAAATCCTAAGTATTATTTACAAATGCAAAGCAAGAGTCGCAGCAAAAGGGTATCAAACACAAGGAGAAGTATAATCATGTATTAAAAATCCAAAATACTATGTAAACTAAGCAAATCGGTTTTGATTCTAAGTAGTATGAGAAAAAGCTACCTCAAACTTCAAACTATAAGAAATGGGAGCAAATTAAACAATCAAACGAAGTTCAAAAGCTAGATAGAAGTCAGCTTAAAAAAGTAATAAGTAAATTTCATTAATTACAGAAAATATGGTCCGATGGTCAAAACAACTGGTGGTCAAAACCGTTGAAAATCTGTAAGTCGGTTTCTGATGAATTTAAGTTGTTATATCTAAATCGTCGGAAATAAAAATTAATCAGAAATTTTTTACGGATCCTGAAAAATATTCTATTAAAATACACTTACACTAAATAACAATAGAAAGGATGATCACGCGAAAATGATTATGAATTTCTTTGTTAGAAGAAAAAAGACAAGTTAAAAATACAGTTTTCGGTTTTCTTTTTCTATTCTATTTACTAGTAGTTTGCAAGATCCTTTGTAACTTTTTTGTTCCATTCATTTAACCTTCTTTTTGTTATGTGTATCTATTATTTAGAAGTTTTCGCATATTAAATATTGGATATATTTTATAACATATATTAATATATATATATATATATATATATATATATTTATGAAAAAAATATATCTTTTGAAAGTACGTTAGGCAAATCAATAAGATAACACACTAAGTTCCACTTTTCTGATATGCTTTTGTTATTGGCTAATATAATAATCAACTTACAAGTTGCCATTTTATCCAAATAAATCTACTTCTTTGTTATTTACCATATTATCTTTAAAGAAAATAAAGATAAAGCATTCGCAATTCAGATAAAGAATGGAACATTTGTTTTCAACGAAATAGTCAACTAAACAGGAACCAACTTTGCATCTTTATTTATGAAGAAAACACAAACTTTGTATCTAACTGGTGGAGCTTTGAGATGGCAAGAGATCTCTGCTCATCTTCTAGCTAGCCACACTTCCATTGCATATTCAGATAAACAATGGAACATTTTTTTCTTTTCAACAAAATGGTGAACTGAAGAAGAAGCCACCCTAAAAGGTGGGGAAAAAAATGAGTTGAAATAATTAAACTCACGGTATTCATGCAAGCAAACCTCTCCCAAAATATAGCTAAAGTACGCACGGTATCCATACAAACAAACCTCTCCCAAAATATCAAGACACTAAAGAAAAGAAAAAGCACACGTCACTCTTCTTTACAAAGGCTATATAAACCCTAGATTGGCACAAGGTTCCATCCAACACAGACAAACACATCTACTCATTAACCATGAAGCTTCAAGGACTCGCCTTGATCGTTTTTCTATTAGGTGTGGCGAGTTGCAAAGCCTATGAGGACATTCATTGCGAAGAAAACGAGCCGTTCTCATGTCAAAACATTGATCGTTTAAGCAGTAAACATTTCCCAAAAGACTTCATCTTCGGTGTTGCATCTGCTGCTTACCAGGCATGTAAAAAATCAACAATTTTTGACGTAGAAAACCATTCAAAAACACTAAACTCCAACGTTGCATGGCTGTTTCTTTGCATTTCAGATCGAAGGGGGAAGAGGACGTGGTCTTAACGTTTGGGACGGCTTCACTCACCGATACCCAGGTATATCATTTGCATGGTGCATATTTAATATGTATTCACTTATCTATACATTCATTGTAACGCGTATTTGTCTATTATCAGAAAAAGCAGGGCCCGATCATGGGAATGGAGACACTACTTGTGAGTCATATACGAGATGGCAGGTAAATTTCTCTCAGTATATGTTTATAAAGATACTCACTGAATAATATTTATGTATCAACTATGTGTGGATTGACGACATGCGATTGTATATGTAAACTGCAGAAAGATATAGACATCATGGGCGAACTCAATGCTACTGGCTATAGATTCTCCTTTGCATGGTCAAGAATTATTCCAAGTATGTACAGATTATCGATTCATGTACACATAATTGTGCTAGTCGTATTGATTGTGATTTTTTTGGGAGATTAAATATACGGATATGTATAAATGAGCAGGAGGAAAGGTGAGTAGAGGAGTGAACAAAGGAGGTCTTGACTACTACCACCAACTCATAGATGGCCTCATCGCAAAGAATGTAACACCTTTCGTTACCCTCTATCACTGGGACCTTCCTCAAACACTGCAAGATGAGTATGAAGGTTTCTTGGACCGCACGATCATGTATGTAATCTGTGCCATGACATGCTTATTAATAAGAAAGACATATATACTCATATTATGATTCAATACAATGCGCAGAGATGACTTTAGAGACTATGCGGATCTATGTTTCAAGGAATTTGGTGGAAAGGTGAAGAACTGGATCACTATCAACCAGTTGTACACTGTACCTACAAGAGGCTATGCAATCGGAACAGACGCACCCGGTCGATGTTCTCCGAAGGTAGATGACAGATGTTACGGCGGAAATTCTTCAACAGAACCTTATATAGTTGCACACAATCAGCTTCTTGCTCATGCTGAGGTGGTCCATCTTTACAGGACAAAATATAAGGTGAGTATTTATCCGTTTGTAAATAGGTGCATGTAGTCTTACATATCTAATACTAATCGAATCATATCATATCAATGCATATGTCCTGGCCAACAGTTCCAAGGAGGGAAGATCGGACCAGTGATGATAACTAGATGGTTTCTTCCATATGATGACACTCAAGCCAGCAAAGATGCAGCTGAGAGGATGAAAGAATTCTTCTTGGGATGGTACGTAAATATATATGTATTATAATATTCACAAAAATGAAATGATTTCTTATATGAAAGTACATCCATCAGGTTCATGGAGCCGCTAACAAAGGGTAGATACCCAGACATTATGAGGCAAATTGTGGGTAGTCGGCTTCCCAACTTCACGGAAGAAGAAGCTGAACGCGTTGCGGGTTCATATGATTTTCTTGGTCTCAACTATTACACCACTCAGTACGCTCAGCCAAAACCTAACCATATCCTTCAGAGAAACACACTGCCATGATGGACCCAGGCGCAAAGCTTACATGTACTACTTTGTTTCCACTTATAGTTACAACCTTAAGTTTCTAACTCCTTTAGGTACAACATATATATACTTTGTGATTGACCATAAACAATTTCATCCTTGTGTTTACAGATAATAATTCACGTGGTGAAAATCTTGGTCCACTGGTATATGCGTGTCCACCCCTATTATTTTTCTTTCATTATTATTATTATTTTGTTTTTTTTTCAGATTGATATGTATATGTATGCTTCCCTTACTCAGTTTGTTGAAGAAAAAAACGGCGACAACGCCTATTACTATCCAAAGGGTATTTATTACGTCATGGACCACTTCAAAACCAAATACCGTAACCCTTTGATCTATATCACCGAGAACGGTGAGTTCTACTGCTTATCTCTTGTGTTTCCATGTTGAGTAAGTGTGCACAAGAAGCTGACTCAAATACTGTACAATGTTTCATGACGGTTTCATTAGGATTTAGTACTCCCGATAGCGAAACCCGTGAGCAGGCTGTTGCCGATACCAAGCGGATTGATTATCACTGCAGTCATCTCTGTTTCCTCCGTAAGGTCATCAGGTATGTATCGTAGATGCTCCTATACTTTGCTTCTCTTTTATATACATATATATACATACGTACTTGTATGAATTATGATCACCACCTTTTGTATGGCTGTTCTTGTTATCAGTGAGAAAAATGTTGACATAAAAGGATACTTTGCCTGGGCTCTTGGTGATAATTATGAATTCTGCAAAGGCTTTACCGTCAGATTCGGACTTAGTTACGTTAACTGGACAAACCTCGACGATAGAAATCTCAAACAATCTGGCAAATGGTACAAGACCTTTATTAACACTACCACCAAGAACCCTGCAAAACAAGATTTCCTCCGCTCCAGCCTGCTCGCAGATGTATGAAACACTTTATACCCCCCATTATGATCATCTTCATGTATCTATTTGCTTCATAGATAAGGAGCTTCTTCTACATGTACTTTTTTGAATAAAAATACCAATAAAAAATGATCATTTACTAATGAATATTCTCTTTTGAGGTTGATCGATACTTTTTTTGCTTTTGCATTACTTTTACTTGGGATGATTATCGATTTTAAATTATAAAACACATAAGCTATCAGCCATTTCGTCGACATAGTTTTTGGAGGGAAAATGATATATCGATTAGTGTCCTTTAGTATTATGACAAGCAGCCTTTGGGTGCTTCTATGTGAAGATGAAGCAAGGGCATAATCTCATCACTGGTCGTCTAAATAAAATCTATCATTGGCAATAATTCTACTTTTACGTCAAACTCTCAGATTTTTCTGTTCCAAATGCTGATAGAGACTATAGAGCTTTGTGGACTAGTGACATCGGTAGTTATTAGCTCGTTGAGTCTCTTTGTTCACCTTTTGACTTTTTATTTTTATTTTAAACCCTTCAAATTTTGTTTTCAGTTCATCACATGTGGTCGATCGCCTATCGAGAGAATTTCTTTGATTATATTGAGATACTTAAGGAGCGAGGACATTAGCCAAAACTTAGTGTGGCTTGCATTACTCGTTAGCTTTTCACATACTAGAAAATGTTTGATTCTCTTCTAAGGACTTAGCGATAATCATCATTATGTTGTTGACGATCGTATATGTCTTTACAGTCTTTGCTCTTCAAATCATGGTCAGAAACGCAAAATGATGAGGAAAGTTCAAGAGAAAGATCCCCAATTATGCCGACCAGCTTGAAAAAAATTTGGTCTCGATTGAAAGATCAAAAGAAGATGAAGGTGTAACATTCCGATTTTTGGTATATATGTAAACATATGTGGGAGAGATTAAAATAATTAATTTGACTACATATGTCACCAAAGTGCACTTACCTTTTCGGTTGTACATCTAGATAAAACTTCTGAGTTAATGGTGCTTGAGCTAGAGTAGTCAAAGAATGGGTGACCTACCGAAAAGTCATCCGCGGTACCGTCTAAGTGAAGCCAAAACAGGGCGACGGTCACGTGGTGATTGCAGGGACAGTATATCATGACTTTCAAACCTCCCGATTGACGTATCGACCATCGGACAGTAGTGGGCTGGCCCATAGATCTAGTGAGAAGACAATGGGACGGTTGGTGCATTATAGAAAGCCCTGCTCTTGATCAGTCGATCAGCCTGATTCCTTAGTTTTTGCTGCCATAAAAGCGGTTGATCCTCATATGACTAAACCTAGAAATTGGTAATTCTCCACAGCTTCGCCTCATTTTCTTCAATTCTGGTTCTTTTCTGCTCTAGAGGCTCCAACTGCTTCAAACTCCAATAACAGCACCATAGCTATCTAGAATCACCTGAAATACACTCAAAAATCTAAAAAGTGTTTAGATACTAAGGTTAGTATGAGTCAAAATCACAACATATCACTGGACACATCCAATATGGCATGGTTAGGCATCAGACATTGGAAATAATGACACTGCATCCAATGGACACGACATGCGTGGATAGTAAAATCCGGGACATTGAAAATGTGGACACAAAAGTTGTAAGTAATGGAAATAAAGACGTATGTTGCTCTTTCGACGTTCCCTCTTCTATTAACTATGTTTTTGGTATGTACTAAACCCAGACTTGTTTTTGGAATGGTTACATCTTCAGTGTATTGTTGTTTCTGTTTTTTTTTTCTCCAATGACTGTCCATGTACCATCATTTGGTATACGTTAGTATACTTTGTTAAGTGTCTGTGGTTAAGTGTCCATGCTTCACATCAGATATTTGGTGTCCATAGAAAACATGACAAAGAATTTATGAAATGACGTTGACCATATTATCACCATTACTTTTTTTAGGTTTAAGTGTTTGTGGACTAATGTCCACACTGTGAAGATATCCAACTTCGAGTTCACATTTAGCGGGTTACTCGGATACCGGTCTGTTGCATAAAGAAGAGAGGGGAGATCCCGGTCAAAATCAAGAGCCTCAGCTGGCAAAAGGTGCGAAAGAGACTGTAACATCCCCCCACCTTTAACCACCACCACCACCACCACTTCCTTTTATCATCCCCCACTTTAACCACCACCTTTTGATCCTTTTTAATCCCTCCCCCTTCATTTCAACCGTTAGCGAGAGAGAGAGAGAGAGAGGAGAGAGAGATTGAGAGAGAGAGAGAGAGAGGTTGAGAGAGAAGAAGAAGAAGAAGAGAGGAGGGAGAAGTAGAAGAAGAAGAAAGCACTCATCCACCGTCCTCCACCGTCATCCGCGACGAGGTACACCGGAAAACCGTTTCGATCTGATTTCTTATTGGTCGGATTTTTAATCGTTCATAACTATCTAACCGTGGCGTTTCTCGAAAATCTAAAGCCACCACCGGATTCAGACGACGACGAGACGAAGCCACGCTGAGAAGCCCAGCCTCCAGCTCCGCCGCACGAAGCCGCACGCGCCGCCAGAAGACTGGCGCGTGAATCACACGCGCCACCGCCGCCGACACCGCCGCCGTCGCCGCCGGTAAGCTCCGCCGCCGCTCTCCACCGCCGGTCGCCGTCGCCGTCGCCGGAAACCACAGCGCCCTTGCCGTCGCCGGTCGCCGGAGACTCGCCGGCGATCTGGCCGCCGGTTTGGTTTGGTTTGGTCGATCGGTCCGGTTCAATTTCGGTATAAATCGATTTGATTCCGGTTCGGTCCGGTTTGGCCGGTTTAATTCAATTCGATTTCGGTTTGGTTCAATTTCTGGTTTAAATCAATTGAGTCCGGTTTAGTTTGGTTCGATCCGGTTTAATCCGGTTTAGTCGCGGTTTGATTTTGACCTGGTCAGACCGTTGACTTTGACCGTGTTGACCGTTGACCGTTGACTTTCTGACCGTTGACCGTTGACTTTGACCGGTTTGACCCGTTAACCGTTTTTCGCCGTTCGAAAGCCGTTCTGACATAAAATTTCGTTCTGATTTCAGATTCAGTGCCCGTTTTAGCATCCGGAGTTCAGAAGCCGCAGTAATCATCCGTTTTAGCTAAGGTGAGGGCTTTCCGCAGAATATCGTACTTTTCATCGAAAAGCGCCGTAGATAGGATTTAGTACTAAATGTGTTCCGTCTCTATGCTAGAGTCTTTTTAGGATTGTTTGTAATTGGACTTAAGAATAATAGATGATTCAACATATTGATTGTGCATTAAATTGTTAACTGATTCTTTTATAAATGTTAGAATTAGGATTAGTTGACCATGTGGGTCGTTAGGGATTGCGGGGGTACAGAGACGTGACTTCTGTACTTGCGTGCGTGTTGTTTGAGGCGGGGTACGGACAATTGCGTCGATCGGTTGTCAGGTACCTCAGGCAGATCGATAAATCGTCTACGGGCGGTGTAGTGGGCACTATCCCATAAGACTGGCCACATGATCTGGCCTAGGACATTTGTGGTTCTTTGGGTACTTTAGGTACCGTGATTGTGCATGTTTAGTCTATTTTCTATGTATGGCGTGCTATGGTCAGATTTACGTTTTTCTGTGATTAGCATCCCATACCTCACTGAGTGACTCCCCTGTTACTCACCCCTCTTCTTTCCCTTTCAGGTGAGAATGATGAGTAGTAGACGTTTTATCGGACCGGGTGCTACTTTTGGGCTTTATGTTATTTTGTACTTTCGTATTGTATTTCAGACTTGGTATTTACAAGTTATTTACGGTATTGCGATTGTGAGACGACAGACGTATTTTATGGATTTCCGGAAATCTAGACGTTATTTTATTGAGATTGGATATATATTATTTTTATTATAGTTAGTGGCACGCGTTCTCGAGTGTCGAGGAGACGGGTGTTACATTTTGGTATCAGAGAGAGGTAGCCATCCCGGTTCTGACCCGGGAGGCTGATTTAAAAAAAAAAAAATTCGATTTTTAACAGTTTTCAATTTTCTGGGATCTGGGGAAATTTTTTTTTTTTTTAAAAAAAAAGGGAGCACCCATCTGATATTAATCTACTACTCTTTTATCTCAGTTCCGTCCTTCAACAGGTTCTGACCAGTTTTCTTCCTTGTTCAGATGCCGCCACGAAGGAGTATCCGAGTTACTAGGGGCAGAGGTAGAGGTCGTGGACGCACAACTGAGGCTAGCGGGATCGCAGGAAATGTCATTCAGGATGACAACCAAGATGCGATGAGACAGGTCGCAGAGGAGGTTGCCAGAAACGTTGTTCAGGAAGCAGTTCGGGTTGCTGCTCAGGAAGCTGTTCGTGCCGCTACTGCAGAGATTACCCGTCAGCTGGATGCTCAGGCGGAACGTGCAGCCGCCGCCGCCCGCCAGGCACACCCAGTGGATTATATTCCAGGTGTTCAGTTTCCCCCACCGCTGCCGCCACCTCCACCACCCAGAGATGAGGAGGGACTCACATACTCGGCAATCGCTAAACAGATGCGTGATATGGGCCAGGAACACTTCGCTGGAGGTATAGATGCTGCCGGCGCACACAACTGGAGGAGGTCTTTGCTTCGCAACCTTGACCGCATGAGGTGCCCCGATGAGTTCAGGTTGGATATGGGCACACTGTACCTGAAGGACGATGCCATGCACTGGTGGGATGGAGTCGTCGAGAGTAGCCATGGTCGGGTTGTGCTCACCTTCGAGCATTTCCTGAGAGAGTTTGATCAGGGGTATTTCACTCGACAAGCGAGGCATGAGAATGCTAATGCCTTTGAGAGTCTATCGCAGGGGGCTATGAGTGTTCGGGAGTATGAGCGAGAGTTCACTCGCCTCCGCCGATTTGCCGTCGTGACCATTGACGAGGAGGACCTGATAAGGAAGTTTCTGAACGGTTTGCGAGTGGACATCCGCAACCGTTGTGCGCTCCAAGACTACGACAGGTGGTCGATCTTGTTGAGAAGGCCGCTTTCCAGGAGCGAGGGTTAGTGGAGGAGCACATATCAACAGGTCGAGTCAACCTAAGCCTATGAGGGCTCCAGAGACTCAGAGGAGGACGCCCGACTTTTCGGGCTACCGTTATGTTCGCGTTGTCATCGTCACCATACTGGAGAGTGTCCTAGGGGTTTTTTATCTGTGCACGTTCCAGAGCTTGCCAAGCTAAGCCAGTGGATGCGCCAATCATCAGACAAATTCCAGCAGCAGCGCCAGTTGCCAGGCAGATCACAGCGCCAACCGTGGCACCAGTCGGCAGGCAGATAGCTGCACCAGCAGGGGGACCGAAGGTTTGCTTCAACTGCAACCAGCCGGGACACTTTTCGAGGGATTGTCTGAGGCCAAGGAGACTGCCGGCATTACCTCCGCCACCAGCCAAACGTCAGGCGATTGCTCCACGAGTGTTTGCGGTCGGGGTCGACCATGAGGAGATTGTCGAGCCGATAGCCGGTACGTGTCTTTTACTTAGTTACTTTTGTTTCGAGCCTTGTTGTTGTGGAGCATTTCGCTTAGTAGTGTGTTGTGTAGGATCGATTATGGTAGGGGGTAATGCAGCATTCACTTTATTCGATTCGGGAGCTTCAGGTAGCTTCGTTTCACCGAGTTTGGTCAAGCATTGGTCTTTTTCATGGTATATTCGATTCGAGGCTCAAGCGGGTTTCGACAGCTGGTTCTGAGAAGCTAGCAACTTCAGGCATTCATCGAGGAGTGCCGGTTGTACTCGGAGGAGTTGAGTTCAGCAGCGATCTATCTCAGATGGAGCTTAGTCACTACGATGTGATCTTGGGGATGGACTGGTTGTCGCGTCATGATGTGAGACTAGAGTGCTGAAAGGCGAGAGTACATATTCCGGGCCCAGAGGGGATGATTATCTTTCAGGGGATACGGACGGATTCGGGAGTCCCCATTATTTCTATGTTGCAGGCTGAGGAGTTATTGGAGCGTGGAGCTGAGGGATTTCTGGCTACCATAGCCATGGTCCCGAGTGATGGGGAGCAGGAGCTGCAAGATATATCTGTTGTCGCTGAGTACGCAGATGTTTTTGAACCGTTGACGGGACCACCGCCAGCTAGAGGAGATGCTTTTACTATTGAGTTGGAGCCAGGGACGACTCCGGTTTCTCGAGCACCGTATCGCTTAGCACCAGCTGAAATGGCTGAGCTGAAAAAGCAGTTGGAGGAATTGACAGAGAAAGGATTGATCAGGCCGAGTAGTTCACCTCGGGGAGCTCCAGTTCTATTTGTTAAGAAGAAGGATGGGAGTTTTCGGCTTTGCATTGATTATCGGGGATTGAATAAGGTGACAATCAAGAACAAGTATCCATTGCCGAGGATTGATGAGCTACTGGATCAGCTGCAGGGAGCTTCATGGTTTTCTAAGATCGATTTGGCCTCAGGATACCATCAGATTGCGGTAGCCGAAGGGGATGTGCGTAAGACAGCGTTTCGGACTCGTTATGGTCATTATGAGTTTGTGGTGATGCCTTTTGGGTTGACGAATGCTCCAGCGGCATTTATGAAGCTCATGAATAATGTTTTTCGTGAGTATTTGGATCGGTGCGTGATTGTATTCATCGACGATATCTTGATTTATTCTCGGACCAGAGATGAGCATGCAGAGCATTTGAGGATGGTACTGGAGAGGCTCAGGGTGCAGCAGTTGTTCGCAAAGCTGAGTAAGTGCAGTTTTTGGCAGAGGCGTATTGGATTTCTAGGCCACGTGGTTTCAGAAGAGGGAGTCGCTGTAGATCCGGGGAAGATTACAGCTATTACCGAGTGGCCCACGCCTAAGAATGCTACCGAGGTCCGCAGTTTCCTGGGTTTGGCAGGATACTATCGGAAGTTCGTCAATGGGTTTGCCAGCATAGCTAAGCCAATGACACAGTTGACAGGCAAAGACGTCAAGTTCGAGTGGACGGACGCTTGTTCGCAGAGTTTTGCAGAGCTTAAGAGGCTCTTGACACAGACGCCAGTCCTGGTACTCCCGCGGCCAGGGATACCATCTGCAGTGTACACTGATGCGTCTGGATCGGGATTGGGTTGCGTTTTGACACAGGAGGGCAAGGTTATTGCGTATGCTTCGCGTCAGTTGAGACCTCACGAGGCTAATTACCCCACCCATGATTTGGAGTTAGCAGCGGTTGTCTTCGCCTTGAAGATATGGAGGGCGTATTTGTATGGTGAGCAGGTGCAGGTTCTCACCGATCATCAGAGTCTGAAGTATATCTTCACTCAGGCCGACCTTAATTTGAGACAGCGCAGATGGAACGAGTTGCTGGCAGATTATAATCTGGAGATTACTTACCACACCCGGTAGGCCAATCTGGTGGCGATGCTTTGAGTAGGCGTAGGAGTGATGTATCAGGGACCAAGGAGGTGCAAGAACTAGCAGAGACACTTCTTGTCTCAGATTATGTGCAGTTACGTCAGAGGATGAGTCAGTGGTCTTAAGGCCGTGGATCAGACCGATTTATTGTGGAGGGTTCGAGCTGCTCAAGGAAAGGACGAGGCTCTTTGTAATCAGCTCGAGAAAGGATTTTTGGTTATACGACTGCAGCGAATGGGATGTTCTTGTACCGGAACCGAGTGTGCGTGGATGATGCACATTTGAGGAAGGAGATTCTCCAGAAGGGCATCATTCTCAGTTTTCCATTCACCCAGGAAGTAATAGATGTATCGGGATCTTAAGAGATACTATCACTGGACCGGCATGAAGAGGGATGTTTCTACCTTTGTGTCCGTGTTGTCAGACTTATCAGTTGGTTAAGGCAGAGCATCAGGTACCGAGTGGTTTACTGCAGAGTCTTCCACTACCCGAGTGAAAAATGGGACATGGTGACTGGACGTCATCACCGGATTACCGAGACAGTTGGCGGGAAAACGCTATCTGGGTTATTGTTGATCGACTCACCAAGTCAGCTCACTTCTTAGCGATTAAGAAAACAGACGGAGCAGAGCAGCTAGCACAGAGATACATTGCTGAGATTGTGAGATTGCATGGAGTACCAGTCAGTATCGTGTCGGATCGTGATACGAAGTTCACATCGACGTTCTGGCAAGCCTTTCAGAAGGCTGGGGACTAAGGTCCATATGAGTACGGCCTACCATCGCAGACAGATGGTCAGTCTGAGAGAGGACTATTCAGACACTCGAGGATATGCTCAGGGTTGTGTTTTGGACTGGGAAGGAAGTTGGGTTAAGTACCTACCACTAGCGGAGTTTGCCTACAATAACAGTTATCATTCGAGCATTGAGATGGCACCGTATGAGGCTCTTTATGGGGACCGTGCCATACACCACTTTGTTGGACAGAGGTGGGGAGAGCGTCGAGATATAGAACCAGCGTTGGTTCAGGAGACTGTTGAGCAAGTGGAAATGCTCAAGAGACGGCTTAAGGAAGCCCATGATCGTCAGAAGAGCTATGCAGATAGCGTCAGAGAGATCTAGAGTTTGAGGTGGGCGACCTCGTATATCTTAAGATGAGGACATTTCAGGGAGGTTCTAAGACCAGGAAGCTGAAGAAGCTTAAGCCGAGATATATGGGTCCCTATCCTATCATCGAGCGGATTGGTGCAGTAGCATACCGCTTAGCGCTATCAGCAGAGTTGGATGGGTTTCACGATGTGTTTCATGTGTCTGTTCTGAGGAAAGTCGTCCGAGAGCCAGAGCTCATCCTTCAGCAGCCACCTAGTGACATCAGGAGAGATTTGACTGCAGTTAGCCGGCCAGTGTCAGTCCTAGAGCGCCAAGATAGAGTTATTCAGGGGGAAATGCTACCGATGGTCAGAGTTAGTTAGGAAACATACGGTATTCAGGAGGAAACTTGGGAGTTAGAGTCTCAGATGATATCCGAATATCCAGACCTATTTGAGAATGTCGAGCAGTTGACCCAGGACTAGAATTCGGGGACGAATTCCTCGTTAGTGGGGGAGAATTGTAACATCCCCCACCTTTAACCACCACCACCACCACCCACCTTCCCTTTTATCATCCCCCCACCTTTAACCACCACCTTTTGATCCTTTTTAATCCCTCCCCCTTCATTTCCACCGTGAGCAAAGAGAGAGAGAGAGAGAGAGAGAGAGAGAGAGAGAGAGAGAGAGAGAGAGAGAGAGAGAGAGAGAGAGAGAGAGAGAGAGAGAGAGAGAGAGGTTGAGAGAGAAGAAGAAGAAGAAGAAGAGGAGGGAGAAGTAGAAGAAGAAGAAAGCACTCATCCACCGTCCTCCACCGTCATCCGCGACGCTGGTACACCGGAAAACCGTTTCCGATCTGATTTCTTATTGGTCGGATTTTTAATCGTTCATAACTATCTAACCGTGGCGTTTCTCGAAAATCTAAGGCCACCACCGGATTCAGAACGACGAGACGAAGTCACGCTGAGAAGCCCAGCCTCCAGCTCCGCCGCACGAAGCCGCACGCGCCGCCAGAAGACAGGCGCATGAAGCCCACGCGCGCCACGCGCCACCGCGCCGTCGATCGCAAAACCGCGCGTGAATCACACGCGCCACCGCCGCTGACACCGCCGCCGTCACCGCCGTAAGCTCCGCCGCCGCTCTCCACCGCCGGTCGCGTCGCCGTCGCCGCCGGTCGTCACCGGTCGTCGCCGCCGCTAACCGCCGGCGCCGTCGCCGGAAACCACCCCGCCTTGCCATCGCCGGTCGTCGGAGACTCGCCGCGATCTGGCCGCCGGTTTGGTTCGGTTTGGTCGATCAGTCCGGTTCAATTTCGGTATAAATAGATTTGATTCCAGTTCGGTCCGGTTTGGCCGGTTTAATTCAATTCGATTTCGATTTGTTTCAATTTCTGGTTTAAATCAATTGAGTCCGGTTTAGTTTGGTTCGATCCGGTTTAATCCGGTTTAGTCGCGGTTTGATTTTGACCTGGTCAGACCGTTGACTTTGACCGTGTTGACCATTGACCGTTGACTTTCTGACCGTTGACCGTTGACTTTGACCGGTTTGACCCGTTAACCGTTTTTCGCCGTTCGAAAGCCGTTCTGACTCGAAATTTCGTTCTGATTTCAGATTCAGTGCTCGTTTTAGCATCTGAAGTTCAGAAGCCGCAGTAATCATCCGTTTTAGCTAAGGTGAGGGCTTTCCGCAGAATATCGTACTTTTCATCGAAAAGCGCCGTAGATAGGATTTAGTACTAAATGTGTTCCGTCTCTATGCTAGAGTCTTTTTAGGATTCTTTGTAATTGGACTTAAGAATAATAGATGATTCAACCCATTGATTGTGCATTAAATTGTTAACTGATTCTTTTATAAATGTTAGAATTAGGATTAGTTGAATGGGGTCGTTAGGATTGCGGGGGTACAGAGACGTGACTTCTGTACTTGCGTCGCGTGTTGTTTGAGGCGGGGTACGGACAATTGCGTTGATCGGTTGTCAGGTACCTCAGGCAGATCGATAAATCGTCTACGGGCGGTGTAGTGGGCACTATCCCATAAGACTGGCCACAGGATCTAGCCTAGGACATTTGTGGTTCTTTGGGTACTTTAGGTACCGTGATTGTGCATGTTTAGTCTATTTTCTATGTATGGCGTGCTATGGTCAGATTTACGTTTTTCTGTGATTAGCATCCCATACCTCACTGAGTGACTCCCCTGTTACTCACCCCTCTTCTTTCCCTTTCAGGTGAGAATGATGAGTAGTAGAAGTTTTATCGGACCGGGTGCTACTTTTGGGCTTTATGTTATTTTGTATTTTCGTATTGTATTTCAGACTTGGTATTTACAAGTTATTTACGGTATTGCGATTGTGAGACGACAGACGTATTTTATGGATTTCCGGAAATCTAGACGTTATTTATTATGAGATTTGGATATATATTATTTATTATAGTTAGTGGCACGCCGTTCTCGAGTGTCGAGGAGACGGGTGTTACAGAGACAGCTAAATAACTAAGTCATGCGAAATTGAGAAGTAAAGGCGACAGACGGTGGCCACAATTAAAGGAAGTGTTTGCGAAATTACCTTCCATTTGTTCGGCAGAGGCCGTCGTTATAAGAAATTTATGAAAACGGACAATTAGTATCAAAACTGATACAAATACGATTAGATAAGAGCCAGAAGTTGAATTTGGTTTGAGGAAGACGAAGCGAAGGCAGAGGAAGAGGAGTTTGAAGGGAAGAAGGGAGGTGATTTGGACACTTGAAATGGTTTTTTTGTGCTTCTCAAACCGAGAAAAAAGAGAAATAAAAAACGGACGATAATAAAAAGTGGAAAACGAAAATGAGTAAACAAATTTGAAGGATAAAACAGACTTTTCGCTTCCAAAAAGTCCACCTCCATCAAATAGTCTCTCTAGTGTAAGATAAGTGACTAAAAGTGTGTTGGAGTGTAATTTTCTCTGTTAATTACAAAAAGTGTCATAAAGTAAAATAAACCCAAAATATAATTTGTCAGATATTATTTTAATCCAAATAGATTTAAAAATCTACTTTTTTATGTAAAAACAGTGAATTCATTTCATTTTTCAGTCAAACTCTGAAATCCACATTTCAGCAAAAACCGCAAATTTGTGTTTGCCATGTTGATGAAAAACCACGGATTTGCCATTTTGACGGGAAAACACAGATTTATTGTTTTGACGGAAAAACGAGGATTTATGGTTTTTGGCAGAAAATGTAGATTTGCGGTTTTGGCAAAAAAACACGGATTTACGGATTTGGCGGGAAAAATGCAGATTTTCGATTTTGGAGGGATAATGAAGATTTACGGATTTGACGGGAAAATGCGGATTTACGGTTTTAGCAAAAGAACATGAATTTGCAATTTTGGCGGGAAAACTAGGATTTGTGATTAAGGTGAGAAAATGCAGATTTGAGGTTTTGGCGGCAAAAAACGAATTTTTGGATTTGGCGGGAAAAACGCGGATCTGCTGTTTTGGCAGGAAAACGCAGATCTGCGGTTTTGGCGGGAAAACGCAGATCTGCGGTTTTGGCGGGAAAACGCAGATCTGCGGTTTTGGTCGGAAAACACGGATTTGTAATTTTGGCGGGCCAACGCGGATTTGCGGCTTGGCGGGACAACGTAGATTTGTGGTTTTGGCGGCAAAACTCGGATTTACGGTTTTGGCGGGAAAATGCGGATTTGCAATTTTGGCGGGAAAAAATGGATTTGCGGTTTTGGCGAGAAAACGTAGATTTTTCGTTTTGGCGGGAAAATACGGATTTGCGGTTTTGGCTGGAATCGTGGATTTGCAGTCAAAACGGCAAAACCGCAAATCCGTGTTTTCCCGCCAAAATCGCAAATCCATTTTTCCTGTCAAAATTGCAAATCTGCATTTTTCCACCAAAATCCCAAATCCGCATTTTCCCGCCAAAACTGCAAATCCATGTTTTCCCGCCAAAACAGCAAGTCCGTGTTTTCCAGCCAAAATTGCAAATTCATGTGTTCTTGCTACAACTATAAATCCGCATTTCCCTGCCAAAACCGCAAATCAGCATTTTTCTACCATAAAACCATAAACCGTAAATCCTCGTTTTCTATCAAAACCAGTATTTTCTTCTATCAAACCATAATTCCGCATTTTTTATTAATTCCGCAAATCTATATTTTCCCGCCAAAACTTTGATATTACAATTGTTTAAAAATCACAGTTTAATCAAAATTATAAATCTAAATTTGATATTTGCATTTAAAATTTTTTTATTTATTTTTGTATTGATATTACTATAAATAAATAAATAAAAATTAATTGAAACATCTTTTTTGGGACAATAACAATAATACACTTTGTTTGATACACTTTTTCAGAAATACACTTCTGGAGATGACATTTTCAGTTTTACACTTTAGTTTGATGTTTAATGACTAAACTAACCTTGTTTATAAATTTTTTATAAAGCCTTATAAAAAAGTTTATAAAGCTTTTATAAAAGAGTTTATAAAGCTTTTATAAAAGAGTTTATAAAGTCTTATAAAAAGAGTTTATAAAGCATTTATAAAACCTTTATAAAAGAGTTTATAAAGCCTTTATAAAAGAGTTTAGAAAGCCTTTATAAAAGAGTTTATAAAGTCTTTTTAATAGAGTTTATAAAGCCTTGGTAAAAGAGTTTATAAAGCTTTTATAAAAGAATTTATAAAGCCTCGATCGTCGACTTAGAAGCATCGTTTATTAATTATTTTATAAGAGATTTATAAATGTTTATAAAATTATTTATAAAGATTTATAAATCTTTTATAATGGTGAATAAATCTTTTATAAAGGTTTAAAAATATTTTATAAGGGTTTATAAAAATTTAAAATCTTTTATAAAGACTTTATAAAAATTTATGAGAGTTGATAGAGTAAGATTGATGAGAGTAGAGTCCGTTTTTATAAGGCTCTATAAAATCATATAAAACCAAAACGATAAAGCCTTACAACCCCATTTATCTTAAAAACCTAAGCCTTATAAAATCTTATAAAAACTAGAACTATTAAGCTTCATAAAAATGTTTATAAAGCCTTATACAACTATTCATAAAGCTTTATAAAAATATTTATAAAGTCATATATATTTATAAAGCCTTATAAAACTATTCAGGCTAGGAGTGGATCGAGTAAGATTGATTAGTGTAGCGTCTATTTTTATAAAACCAAAACTATAAAGCATTACAAACCGATTTATCCTTATAAACCTATTTATAAGGGTTTATAAACCTATTTATAAGGGTTTAAATTTTATTTATAAGACTTTATAAACTTTTTTATAGGGGTTTATAAACTCGTTTATAAGGGTTTATAAAATCTTTATAAATGATCAATATGAAAACCAACAATTCTAGATCCAAATACTTTCCGCTTCCTGATTTCTAGGGCATGGTGGTCCACTTCCTACAAAAGTTCCATCCCGAGGAATGTGTACAAAGGGTATTACAATGCATATCTATCTTGGATACGTGGCCTCGGTTTGCTATTCTAGTGGTACTAATTCTTTTTTTTCCTACATATTCTGTCTAACAAATTCAAGCACTAAGCAGGCGTTATATGGAACCGATCCTTTTCTCATAAAGGTCTATAGTCGCAGAGATTCACGAACATGATCATTGAGAAATACAGACCTGATACAAAGTTTGTTCTCTATAAAGTTACCGCCTCGAATGAACTTAAATGAAATTATGCACAGTAGCTACAAACCTCTTTGACTTATTAAGAATCCTATGACTTGTCATAACTAGCTATCGAAACCGAGTTAAAGAGCTATCATGCTCACCCATTCACATCAATACAGCTTTCTAAAGACTGGAACAAATTCTCGGGGACCAAGCTAAAATAATCTGTAAAATTATATCTCAATTTGCAAGGAAGACCAATCTTGGAGATATAAACAAAGAAACCACAATGATCAAGAAATAGTAAAACACATGACACAGCCTTTTACTCTAAAGAATAACATATTCTCTCTTGCTCGAGCCCTGAAGCAATAGTGAATCGATTCCGGAAGCATGTGTTCTTTCAATCCAAACTACCTTAACTTTGCAACTAAATGAACATAAACAACCAACAAAAAAAGAAGATGGAAAGAGCATGAACATATATGTTCAAAGAATCCAAATCAGGCTTTCCTTCTTAAATATCCAGTTGACTTCTGTGAATTCAAACCATTGACCTTAGATGCAATGTACTCGTATTGAAATACTCAATGCCTGCCCAAAGTCACAGAAATAAAAAACCTAAAGTTCCGCACAGATCAGATCGATGAAGTGTTCCTAGAAACGTGAGAAACTTATTTCTCCTTGAAACAACAAACACACATTATATGCCCTCCATAGCCATTGACCAATTTCTATCTCACTGACCAATTGTGACTAGAATCTCAGAGACTAAGGAAGTCGATTAGTAGAACAAATCTCAAGTATCACCGTATGTTACAACGGTGAACATCACCTACTGAGTTCGCTCGAGGCAAAAGACATGGAAAGTTTAACGAAGATAGAAATCCGAACACCGAAATGGATGAGAACAATTCGAGACGATGATTAGAAGTGGGAATAAGAGGGAAACGAACTGAACTGGTGGTCTGAGAGAAGACGGCGAGACGAAGAGCCCAAATGTTGAAGAAGCCAAACCGAACGGAAGCTAATCTCAGTGAACCAACCACCATTAGCCAATACCCTACGGCCTTCAACTTCGTCTTCTTTCTTCGTGTGGCTTCGGCATCGTTAGCTTCTTCAGTGATAATCGGCTCGATTCATCGGAACTACGATCTTCTCCTTCGTCACCGTCTTCACATCGTCGGAGAAGTCCAGCTCCCCCACTGTCGACTCTCCCCAGCGTGCGTCATCTCTCATAAGGATAAATTAGTCATTCTATACCTTAAAATTAATGTAATTATGTAAAGAATCAATTAAAGGTATTATTGAAAAGTGTATCTAGAATGTGGTATTTCTAACAAATTATTTTTTTTTTTTTATAAATGATATTTTACATTCAGATTTTTTTATAGATTCAAAAACAAACAATATTGCATCCAAATGCTACATCTAGATGTAAATGGTACCTTAAAAACGAACAAATAGTAGATAGTGCATTTGGAAATTGCATCTAGATATTAAATATAGATGCAGCATCCAGATCAACAAACGAACAGGCCTTAAACTCTGGAAATTGGCATTGAAATCGTTATATCAGCTAAACGCTGCGACTTTATTCCAATGTCAAACGATTGTCTTTCTTATTGATCAACCGCTAAGGATCATTTTTTATAATCTGTCACAATCTGGAAGAAAGGCGAAATGGTGGCCGAGCTGAGCCAATATGATATCTAATTCAGAGCTAAAAAAGCGCCAAATAAAAAGATTTTGCCAATTTTCATCATTGATCTCTCTAACTCATCATCGTGTTCCACTTTCAGAAAAAGCAATGGTTACTTCATGTCGATGGGGCTTCTTCTCGGCGGGCCTAGGGATAGAAATCGTTCTTTCGTCCTACACTCTCACAGTATATGATTCAAAGAAATCACATTAGGATATTCAACTTCAGTCACCCACAAGAGAAGTTTTAAAACAGTATTTGGCTTGACATTTCTGCGTCTAATAACGAAGCTGAATATATGAAGCACTTAATTATTGCAGGGTTTCGCCTAGCAAAGGAAATTGGCATGAAACACATCTAAGCTTATTGGGATTCACAAATTGTTGCCACTTGTTCAGCGGGGAGCATGAAACTAACTTAGTTTAACTAAGAATGAACGTGTAAACATATATCTTAAAGTTTTCCAAACTCCTACAAGGGATTTGAATGGTTCGAATTAACCAAAAGCTGCTCGGTGGATGCATTTGTCGTTCTCGCATCCACAACTAAATTTACTTTCGGAGGATTATACATATTGAAAGCATCGAAGAGTCAAGCATCACAATACCCGTGAGATTTATATGATCACTGACCAAGACGACCAACAAGATGAGCTGATCATTTTGATGACGATCCGGCAAATATGAACAATGCCTTTTTGCATGTGAATTGGCGAAGCGAAATACAAATGTGTTTAATAGAAGACGGTGAAATTGATAAAGAAAAATGGACGGCACAGAGGTTAAAGATGAAGTTCACATTATCCTTCATAGACGACAATTTGTTTCGATAGAAATCTAACCGCACACTATCACTGATAGTAGGATTTTGCAATCAATATCAATACTCAAACCTACTCATGTATTGTAGTATTGAGATTCAATCCATGTCTAGGGTGTTAACTCACTAAAGATCCAAGAACTTGCCTAATCTAAGTGCCAAAAGGTGTTCAAGATTTATCTAGTATCAACCTATAATAACAATTTTAGAACAAGAAATCAATACCAAAAACAGAGCAATTGAATAAAGGTAAGAGATTGATCAAATAATTAAAAGACTAAGCCCTTGGGTTAAGATAATTGATTTGAGTATCAAATGTCAATCAATGATGCTAACAAAAACAACAATTGCTGATCCTTAGACTTAAGATCACTAATTTAGTTAACCCATTCTCATGGCATTAACCCTATGTTATCAAGCAATCAACATCAACTCTCATTGGTAATCACAAGATAAATCATGCATTCAAACATAACTTAATAGTCACAAAGAGTCCTAACATCAACTCTCATTGGCTAGGCAAACTAGCACTCAAGGGTTTCATTCAGGCATTTCAACAAACACTTTCAATGCATGAAAAAGCCTAAGGTCTAGATTATGAGAGATCAAGTCAATCTAGCATTAAACACAACCCACAAGCAAGGATCTTCTAGATTAAGCCCTAAGCATCACTAATCAACACTTAATCACCCTAATCTACTTAACCAAAAACTTAGAAAATGACTACTCACTATCATCTTTTAACATCAAAGGAAACACCTTGCTCATCAAAAATCAAGAACTCCAAAACCAAGAACATGAAATTCGAAAATGGAAAGACAAGAACAAAAGGAAGACAAGACTAAGCATGAAAGACTTAGATTAAAAGAAGAAGAAAAAACATAAACCAAGAATATATACAATGATCCAATCTTCATCCCAAAGGAATTGTTCTAAGATCTATGAAGAAACCAAAGCACAAGCTTTGGGGGCAAGAGAAAGGATGAAGAGAAGTGTTTTAGGTCAAGAGTATTTATAGGAAAAACCCAAATTCGTTCTGTCAAAGTCGCTGCAGCGACCTATTTCCTCTCAGTGTATCACGTCGGTGTGTGACAGCGACCTATTTCCTCTCGGTGTATCACGTCGCTGCGTGTCTTCGGACTTGGTTTCTCTCGATTCTTGCACCGATGTGATTTGGTCGCCTGTGTCATCGCTGCGTCGTAGCTGTCTAAATCCTCTCGGTGTATCAGGTCGCTGTGGGAACAATGTGCTGAAATCTTCATCTTTCTTGGCTCTTATGCTTGGTTCTTCATGTCCACATCATTCACCACTCTCCAAGTGTTCTTTATAGCTCCATTAGACCTGAAATAGACTCCAAACCATGCAAAATATGCAATGCCTAGTCTTAAAACCCAACATCTCTAAGATGAATGCAAAAGTGAACAAACATGATGAATGAATGCATGAAAGGATACAAAACCTAAACTAAATGCATGCTAAAACAAGGTAAAATGTGAGATTATCAACTCCCCCACACTTAGCTCTTGCTTGCCCTCAAGCAAGTGTGAACATGGTGGAAGAGAAGTTTGAAAATTGGACCTATTTGATTTGAAAGATGTCAATAATAAAAATCAAATCATTGTCCAAGTTAATGATTCTGAAATGCAAATGATGCTTGTTCTTACTGAAAATCTAGCCACACTCATCACAAACATATACAAAAAATACTCAAGCCTATCTTACACAAGCAATCACATCATCCAATCTCTTTAACATTCAATTAACTCATCAACCAAGTGGATCCTGCTTATGCAAATCTTGTGTTTCATTTGGCTAAGGACAAGGCTTTTGAGGCAAAGATAACCTCAAACAATTTCAAACTGGTTATATTAAGTGCAAGGGTTCTCTCAAGAAAATAGAATGAGCTTTGGTAAAATGCTAAGGGTAAAGAACAACTTATGCATACAAAGGTAAACTCCCATCTACCCCAAAAAACCCATAAGTGATCTAAACTCCCTTGCTTCTCCCCAAAACCAATCCTATTCTACCCTTTTTCTTGAAGCTTTTTGCTTCTTTGATCTCATTCTTCTTTCTCCTTTTTGGAGCTTCCTTAATGGTGCATCTTCTTCTTTGATTCTTCTTTGAATCTTCTTGGTGGTTTGGCCATTTCTTCCTTGCTTTTGCTCTTCTTTAATTTGCTGGTGTTCTCCTTGCTAGCTTTGGACACCTTCTTCATTTGCATAGAGCTTTTAATGATTAGCCAAACTTCCCAAGGTTACTTATGTGCACTCCTTTTCCTTTGCTTTCTCTTTTCCTTCTTCACTTGATAACCCAATAAAAAGTAAAAAAAAATCCCAAAGCCATCCCTTATTAACCAAAACATTCTAGCCTATCTAGCTCAAGAGGGTGAGCTAGTTCTACAATGGAATGGTCCCTTTGTAGTTCTAACCCAACACTTTTTACTAAGCTCATTCCTTGAAGAAAAGGCCTCACAATCACTCACAAATAATTTTTGGCTTGAAAAAGAAGTTTGGTTAATGGCAGGGAAATCTACTTGGACTAGCAAGAGGGGACAAAGAAGGGAGAAAGAAAGCCCAAGTATGTGTAAGGTATCCATGAAAACACTTTCAATGCATAAGACATGATAATTCAATATTCAAATTATGGTTCTAGTAAATAGAGACTGAATTCAGATCATGCAAGCTTCATCAAGACAAGAGTATCAAGCAAAGAATTCCAAGTGTGGTTCAAACTTCAATTCAAACTTGACCATAACATCAAAGAACTAACAACTTAGGCAATGAAGTGATTTCAAAAATTAACATCTCTCAAAGGCAAACATCATGCTCAAATTTTCAAATGCATGAAACCTAAATGCAAATGCAACTAGATGCAATCCTAAAGTGCAAGATGCAGCTAGATGATCACTCAAAATTTTTAAAAGTTTCAATTTTTTCCAAAAAATCTCAATTTTTTGCAATTATGAGAGATATGCAAGAGATGAATGACAAAACTTGAAAGAGAATTGTTAGTATCACACCCTCCCCCACACTTAAATTACACAGTCCCTGTGTAATCCACTGTGTAATGAAAATGCAAGAGGAGCCAACAATTCAAAAATTAAGAGAAGAAGAAAATAGGAAAAGTGCAAAGGTATTGGAGTATACCTCAAGGTCTTGTAATGGAGGAGGATATTCGTTCGAGATGGTCTTTCAGTGTAATCGCCATTGGGAGAGTAATTTGGTGCATGGACAAGCCATCAAACAGAGTAGAAATGTCTGGTTTGTACTCAGCATGTGGCCTACCAATTTTTTGGCCATGATCGGTGCACCAGCTCTTTTAATAAGCTATTGTCAGCTCCTTGGCGTTGCCCACCTTTGTTGAACTATTTGAGACCTCTTGAAACCTGAAACACTAAACAAAAGAAATCAATAGCATAAGGAAGAAATGTTACAAGGCATAGCCATGGAACTACCTTCCAAGTGTGCTTGTTTATAGTCACAAAGCTTGACTTTTGGCCTAGTCTAAGCAAGAAATCAAACTCAAATGCCTTAAACACAATGAACGGGCAACGGCGCCAAATTGATAGTAGGATTTTGCAATCAATATCAATTACTCAAACCTACTCATGTCATTGTAGTATTTGAGATTCAATCCATGTCTAGGGTGTTAACTCACTAAAGATCCAAGAACTTGCCTAATCTAAGTGCCAAAAGGTGTTTCAAGATTTATCTAGTTATCAACCTATAAATAACAATTTTAGAACAAGAAATCAATACCAAAAACAGAGCAATTGAATAAAAGGTAAGAGATTGATCAAATAATTAAAAGACTAAGCCCTTGGGTTAAGATAATTGATTTGAGTATCAAATGTCAATCAATGATGCTAACAAAAACAACAATTGCTGATCCTTAGACTTAAGATCACTAATTTAGTTAACCCATTCTCATGGCATTAACCCTATGTTATCAAGCAATCAACATCAACTCTCATTGGCTAATCACAAGATAAATCATGCATTCAAACATAACTTAATAGTCACAAAGAGTCCTAACATCAACTCTCATTGGCTAGGCAAACTAAGCACTCAAGGGTTTCATTCAGGCATTTCAACAAACACTTTCAATGCATGAAAAAGCCTAAGGTCTAGATTATGAGAGATCAAGTCAAATCTAGCATTAAACACAACCCACAAGCAAGGATCTTCTAGATTAAGCCCTAAGCATCACTAATCAACACTTAATCACCCTAATCTACTTAACCCAAAAACTTAGAAAATGACTACTCACTAATCATCTTTTAACATCAAAGGAAACACCTTGCTCATCAAAAATCAAGAACTCCAAAACCCAAGAACATGAAATTCGAAAATGGAAAGACAAGAACAAAAGGAAGACAAGACTAAAGCATGAAAGACTTAGATTAAAAGAAGAAGAAAACATAAACCAAGAATATATACAATGATCCAATCTTTCATCCCAAAGGAATTGTTCTAAGATCTATGAAGAAACCAAAGCACAAGCTTTGGGGGCAAGAGAAAGGATGAAGAGAAGTGTTTTTAGGTCAAGAGTATTTATAGGAAAACCCCAAATTCGTTCTGTCAAAGTCGTGCAGCGACCTATTTCCTCTCAGTGTATCACGTCGGTGTGTGACAGCGACCTATTTCCTCTCGGTGTATCACGTCGCTGCGTGTCTTCGGACTTGGTTTCTCTCGATTCTTGCACCGATGTGATTTGGTCGCTGTGTCATCCCGCTGCGTCGTAGCTGTCTAAATCCTCTCGGTGTATCAGGTCGCTGTGGGAACAATGTGCTGAAATCTTCATCTTTCTTGGCTCTTATGCTTGGTTCTTCATGTCCACATCATTCACCACTCTCCAAGTGTTCTTTATAGCTCCATTTAGACCTGAAATAGACTCCAAACCATGCAAAATATGCAATGCCTAGTCTAAAACCCAACATCTCTAAGATGAATGCAAAAGTGAACAAAACATGATGAATGAATGCATGAAAGGATACAAAACCTAAACTAAATGCATGCTAAAACAAGGTAAAATGTGAGATTATCAATCACCCTACTTGCACGGCGGCATATCACAAGGTCCAACTATATCTATAAAAAGTAACAATAAATTCTTTTTTCTCAGCTAAAGTCGAGTTTCGTTCTTGTGTTCATCTTAAAACCAGACCATAATCATCATAGTAGGGTAATATTAAGATCCAAGAAATGGTCACCTTCGTCTTGGACCAAATTGGGATCGTCATTTTGTAAAGCCATGATCGTGGACTTTTGAGCAGTGGTACTTTTACATTCGTATTTAAATCAAATAGAGATTATCATCCACGTGTTATTCTTCATTAAGTCACAATCACAAGTATTCACTTTGCCATTTATGATGATTTAACGAGCTCTACTGGACTGCAGCGGTAAATTAACCCACACCTTTACGGAGCTTACGAAACTCATTAAAATCGAGCACTAAGTCTCCGCAAAATCAAAATCCAAGCACTAAGTCTCGCAAAAGAAAGTCAAGCATCGGGCTTCCTTTCTAAGAAGAGGAGCATCTTGTCTCGCAAGACAGCATTTGCGACGAAAGGTGATAACCATGTCTCGAAAGACAAGAACTATTTTTCCTCTCAAATTTTATCTGTGTTATATTCGGATCAAATAAGAGCTTGCTAGCAATCTACAATGACGTTTAGATTGGCATAGGTTGCAATGTATTTTTTTTTTGTTCATCTTCTTTCTAGGTTTAGTCGTTTGAGGATCAACCGCTTTTATGCCAGCAAGTACTAAGGAATCAGGGTGATCGACTGATCAAGAGCGGGGCTTTCTATAACGTCCCAACCGTCCCAATGTCCCAGTGTCCTCTCACTAGATCTATGATCAAGAGCAGGATGGTTGGTACATCAATCGAGAGGTTTGAAAGTCATGATATACTCCTGCAATCAGCACGTGACCGTCGCTCTGTTTTGGCTTCACTTAGACGGTACCACGGATGACTTTTCGGTAAGTCACCCATTCTTTGACTACTCTTGCTCAAGCACCGTTAACTCAGAAGTTTTCTCTGGATGTAGAACCGAAAAGTTAAGTGCATTTTGGTGACATATGTAGTCAAATTAATTATTTTAATCTCTCCCACATATGTTTACATATATACCAAAAATCGGAATGTTACACCTTCATCTTCTTTTGACCTTTCAATCGAGACCAAAGTTTTTTCAAGCTGGTCGGCATAATTGGGGATCTTTCTCTTGAACTTTCCTCATCATTTTGCGTTTCTGACCATGATTTGAAGAGCAAAGACTGTAAAGACATATACGATCGTCAACAACATTATGATGATTATCGCTAAGTCCTTAGAAGAGAATCAAACATTTTCTAGTATGTGAAAAGCTAACGAGTAATGCAAGCCACACTATGTTTTGGCTAACGAAGATGTCCTCGCTCCTTAAGTATCTCAATATAATCAAAGAAATTCTCTCGATAGGCGATCGACCACATGTGATGAACTGAAAACAAAATTTGAAGGGTTTAAAATAAAAATAAAAAGTCAAAAGGTGAACAAAGAGACTCAACGAGCTAATAACTACCGATGTCACTAGTCCACAAAGCTCTATAGTCTCTATCAGCATTTGGAACAGAAAAATCCGAGAGTTTGACGTAAAAGTAGAATTATTGCCAATGGTAGATTTTATTTAGACGACCAGTGATGAGATTATACCCTGGCTTCATCTTCACATAGAAGCACCCAAAGGCTTCTTGTCATAATACTAAAGGACACTGATCGATATATCATTTTCCCTCCAAAAACTATGTCGACCAAATGGCTGATAGCTTATGTGTTTTATAATTTAAAATCGATAATCATCCCAAGTAAAAGTAATTCAAAAGTAAAAAGTATCGATCAACCTCAAAAGAGAATATATATTCATTAGTAAATGATCATCTTTTATTGGTATTTTTATTCAAAAAGAGTACATTTAGAAGAAGCTCCTTATCTATGAAGCAAATAGATACATGAAGATGATCATAATGGGGGGCATAAAGTGTTTCAAACATCTGCGAGCAGGCTGGAGCGGAGGAAATCTTGTTTTGCAGGGTTCTTGGTAGTAGTGTTAATAAAGGTCTGGTACCATTTGCCAGATTGTTTAAGATTTCTATCATCGAGGTTTGTCCAGTTAACGTAACTAAGTCCGAATCTGACGGTAAAGCCTTTGCAGAATTCATAATTATCACCAAGAGCCCAGGCAAAGTATCCTTTTATGTTAACATTCTTCTCACTGATAACAAGAACAGCCATACAAAAGGTGGTGATCATAATTCATACGAGTACGTATGTATATATATGTATATAAAAGAGAAGCAAAGTATAGGAGCATCTACGATACATACCTGATGACCTTACGGAGGAAACAGAGATGACTGCAGTGATAATCAATCCGCTTGGTATCGGCAACAGCCTGCTCACGGGTTTCGCTATCGGGAGTACTAAATCCTAATGAAACCGTCATGAAACATTGTACAGTATTTGAGTCAGCTTCTTGTGCACACTTACTAAACATGAAAACACAAGAGATAAGCAGTAGAACTCACCGTTCTCGGTGATATAGATCAAAGGGTTACGGTATTTGGTTTTGAAGTGGTCCATGACGTAATAAATACCCTTTGGATAGTAATAGGCGTTGTCGCCGTTTTTTTCTTCAACAAACTGAGTAAGGGAAGCATACATATACATATCAATCTGAAAAAAAACAAAATAATAATAATAATGAAAGAAAAATAATAGGGGTGGACACGCATATACCAGTGGACCAAGATTTTCACCACGTGAATTATTATCTGTAAACACAAGGATGAAATTGTTTATGGTCAATCACAAAGTATATATATGTTGTACCTAAAAGGAGTTAGAAACTTAAGGTTGTAACTATAAGTGGAAACAAAGTAGTACATGTAAGCTTTGCGCCTGGGTCCATCATGGCAGTGTGTTTCTCTGAAGGATATGGGTTAGGTTTTGGCTGAGCGTACTGAGTGGTGTAATAGTTGAGACCAAGAAAATCATATGAACCCGCAACGCGTTCAGCTTCTTCTTCCGTGAAGTTGGGAAGCCGACTACCCACAATTTGCCTCATAATGTCTGGGTATCTACCCTTTGTTAGCGGCTCCATGAACCTGATGGATGTACTTTCATATAAGAAATCATTTCATTTTTGTGAATATTATAATACATATATATTTACGTACCATCCCAAGAAGAATTCTTTCATCCTCTCAGCTGCATCTTTGCTGGCTTGAGTGTCATCATATGGAAGAAACCATCTAGTTATCATCACTGGTCCGATCTTCCCTCCTTGGAACTGTTGGCCATGACATATGCAATGATATGATATGATTCGATTAGTATTATATATGTAAGACTACATGCACCTATTTACAAACGGATAAATACTCACCTTATATTTTGTCCTGTAAAGATGGACCACCTCAGCATGAGCAAGAAGCTGATTGTGTGCAACTATATAAGGTTCTGTTGAAGAATTTCCGCCGTAACATCTGTCATCGACCTTCGGAGAACATCGACCGGGTGCGTCTGTTCCGATTGCATAGCCTCTTGTAGGTACAGTGTACAACTGGTTGATAGTGATCCAGTTCTTCACCTTTCCACCAAATTCCTTGAAACATAGATCCGCATAGTCTCTAAAATCATCTCTGCGCATTGTATTGAATCATAATATGAGTATATATGTCTTTCTTATTAATAAGCATGTCATGGCACAGATTACGTACATGATCGTGCGGTCCAAGAAACCTTCATACTCATCTTGCAGTGTTTGAGGAAGGTCCCAGTGATAGAGGGTAACGAAAGGTGTTACATTCCTTGCGATGAGGCCATCTATGAGTTGGTGGTAGTAGTCAAGACCTCCTTTGTTCACTCCCCTACTCACCTTTCCTCCTGCTCATTTATAATACATATCGTATATTTAATCTCCCAAAAAATCACAATCAATATGTGTACATGAATCGATAATCTGTACATACTTGGAATAATTCTTGACCATGCAAAGGAGAATCTATAGCCAGTAGCATTGAGTTCGCCCATGATGTCTACATCTTTCTGCAGTTTACATATACAATCGCATGTCGTCAATCCACACGTAGTTGATACATAAATATATAATTCAGTGAGTATCTTTATAAACATATACTGAGAGAAATTTACCTGCCATCTCGTATATGACTCACAAGTAGTGTCTCCATTCCCATGATCGGGCCCTGCTTTTTCTGATAATAGACAAATACGCGTTACAATAAATGTATAGATAAGTGAATACATTTTAAATATGTACCATGCAAATGATCTACCTGGGTATCGGTGAGTGAAGCCGTCCCAAACGTTAAGACCACGTCCTCTTCCCCCTTCGACCTGAAATGCAAAGAAACAGCCATGCAACGTTGGAGTTTAGTGTTTTTGAATGGTTTTCTACGTCAAAAATTGTTGATTTGTTACTTGCCTGGTAAGCAGCAGATGCAACACCGAAGATGAAGTCTTTTGGGAAATTTTTACTGCTTAAACGATCTGTGTTTTGACATGAGAACGGCTCGTTCTCTTCGCACTTAATGTCCTCATAGGCTTTGCAACTCGCCACACCTAATAGAAAAACGATCAAGGCGAGTCCTTGAAGCTTCATGGTGAATGAGTAGATGTGTGTGTCTGTGTTGGATGGAACCTTGTGCCCATCTAGGGTTTATATAGCCTTTGTAAAGAAGAGTGACGTGTGCATTTTCTTCTCTTTAGTGTCTTGATATTTTGAGAGGTTTGTTTCGATGAATAACGTGCGTTCACTTTAGCTATATTTTGGGAGAGGTTTGCTTGCATGAATACCGTGAGTTCAATTATTTCGTTGAAAAAAAAATCCCATTCTTTATCTGAATTGTTAATGGTTTATCCTGATCTTTTCTAAAGTTAATATGGTAAATAACGATGGGGTAGATTTATTTGAATAAAATTGACAAACTCGTAAGTTGATGAGATTAGCCAATAACAAAAGCACATCCACTAAATAATGTGATGGAATTGAGCGTGTTATTTTATTGATTTGACAATTGCACTTTTAAAAAAAAAAATCTTTGGGTTCTTCATAAATGAATATATATATATATATATATATTACAAATATATTAGAAAATATAGCATATATCTAATATGCAAAACTTAAAAATAATAGATAATATAGGACAAATAACGTTAAACTGAACGTCTTCATGGATATATAACTGGTTACAAAAGAAAAATCAAAATCTTGCAAACAACTTGTAAATGAAATAGAAAAAACGACTTGTAATTGCTCCTTTACGGCTTCTATTTGGACCCTGGCTGTGTCAAAGTTAAGCATCCAGTTCTAGTATGTGCCGCTACAGTGGGATCTTATTCTTCAATGGTTATCTATTGCTTCCTCAGATAAGAATGCATTTCTTGCTTCAGGTTTGGCAAGCGTCAATCTATGAAATTTGGAAGATAAGAATGCATTCTCTTGCTTTCCCTTTTCAGTGCAGCTATTCTGCTGAAAGTCTTAATTAAGGTCAGGAACAAGTCTGTGGCACTCCCGAATGTGGGATCGAAGAAAGGCCAGGCCTTGATGGCCAATATCTGGTATGTTAGGTAGATGCACTTCTATCTGTAATCTAATCTTCTTTGTTGTCTTGCTTTGTAGCTTGTTTGCTATAAAAGCCTTTCCCCTTTTTCTTTATTTCTCCTGTTTTTTCAAAATTTAATTGCTAGGTCCCTTTTAATTTAAAAGCCTTAATGAAAAAAAACAATCCAAAATATATTTTTAACTTTATTTTTTCTTTTTTACAAAGAAATCAATAATCATTTTCTTACTATCATCCTTTCTATTGTTATCTAGTGCAAATGTGTTTTAACAGAATATTTGTAAGGATCCGTCAAATATTTCTAACTATTTTGATAAAACAACAAAAATTCGTCAAAACTGATCAGAAATTTTATAGATCATTTCCAATGGTTTTGACCATCAGGTGTTTTAGCCGTCCGATAATATTATATGTTATTAATCAAATTTACATATTTCTTGTTTAAGTTAAATTTTGATTTAACCTTTGAACTTTCTTTGATTGTTTCCTTTGCTCCTATTTCTTAGAGTTTTTTTTGAGAAATATTTAAACAACTAATTCTTGAGAAATATTTAAACATTTGGAATATACAGACACTAATTCTTGAGAAATATTTAAACTGTTAGTCAAATAACAAGTTTTTGTTGTTGTTGAAATTGGTAGGTGAAGATGGTTGGTGGACGTTTGTTAACAATTACGTCCACCTACTCTCCAAAATGCAACTATAAATATCACCCTAAGCTGATCAAGCAATCCATCCCAAAATCCCAAAACAAAGAAAGAAGAGAGAAAGAGAAGAGGAGAGAAAGAGTAGAGAAGAGAAAACCTGAGAGAAAAAAAAAATTCTTTTGAGAAAATTAAGTGTAATTTTCTCGGAGTGTTCTCGGTTTTGGGTGTGAGTTGAGAGCTTGTAAAATTTCCGGTGAATAATAAAAGATCTGTAGCAGGTCCGGAGACTTTAGGCAATATTGGCCGAACTCCGTTAACAAATTTGAGTGTGTGTTTTCTCGCTCCCACAAATCTAATATTTCCGCAAAATTGACCGACATTTCCTAACAACTGGTATCAGAGCCTGAGTTACGGTAATCCGCCAAATTTTTTTTGGCGGAGTTACTGTTCACGAGGAACAGTACTATTCACGCATGCAAAACACTGTTCACGTGTGCATGCAATCACTGTTCACGTAAATAGTGAATTTCATGAATAGTGAATTTTGTCGGTAACATCGGTTTGTCGACGGAGGTGTTTTCAACACGGTGGTTCTAGAAATGATGGGAGGCGAAGACGGTTCGGCACACAGTATCGTTAAATTTGAAGGTACGGATTATGCATTTTGGAGAATGCAAATTGAAGATTATCTGTACGGAAAGAAGCTTCATCAACCGCTGAGCAAGAAGCCTGAGAAGATGGATCAGGATGAGTCAGAGCTCCTTGACAGACAAGTTCTGGGTGTTATAAGGCTAACACTGTCGAAGAACGTTGCTCACAATGTTGCGAAGGAGAAAACCACAGAAGGGCTCATGAAAGTTCTCTCGGATATGTATGAGAAACCTTCGGCGAATAACAAGGTATTTCTCATGAAGAAACTCTTTCATTTGAATATGGAAGAAGGTGGCCTGGTTGCTGCACATGTGAATGAGTTCAACACAATTGTCAACCAACTATCATCGGCTGAAATTGAGTTTGATGACGAAGTGCGAGCATTGATTTTGCTGGCATCTCTGCCAAATAGTTGGGAGCCAATGAGGGCAGCGGTTAGTAATTCTGTTGGTACTCAAAAGCTTAAATTCAATGATGTTAGATATCGTATCCTTGCTGAGGAAGTTCGCAGGATAGACTCTGGTGAAGCATCAACAAGCTCTGCTTTCAATGTGGAAAACAGAGGCAGAGACCAAGACAGAAGTAACCGGAGCAGAGGCAGATCAAAGTCAAGGTATGGACTGAGCCAGTCCAAATACAGACAGCCATCGGAGTGCTGGAATTGTGGAAAGACAGGCCACATTAAGAAGAATTGTCGGGCACCACCGAAGAAAGAAGACAACAAGAAAGGCGGAGCCAATGCAGTGACACGTGAAATTGCTGATGCATTGGTAGTGTCAGTTGATTCCCCTAGTACAAGTGAAGCTCGTGTTGCAGCTGCAAATACCACCAAATCATCGATCTCCTATGTCGATAGCCCAATCGATTCATGGGTACTTGACTCAGGAGCGTCATTCCACACCACAGCGCACCACAACATTATGGAGAATTATGTTGCGGGAAATTACGGAAAGGTATATCTTGCTGATGGATTACCTTTGGACATAGTTGGTATTGGAGATATCAACCTGAAGATGACAGACGGACGTGTGTGGAAAATTACGAAGGTTAGACATGTGCCAAAGTTGATGCGAAATCTGATTTCAGTAGGTCAACTTGATGATACATGGCACGATGTCAATTTTGGTGGTGGGTCCTGGAGGGTCAGGAAAGGTTCAATTGTGGTTGCTAGAGGTCATAAAAGAGGCACTCTTTATATGACAACGAGTTATCAAGACACTGTTGCTGTTGTCGAGAATGCCAAACAAACCAAGTTGTGGCATTGTAGGTTGGGGCATATGAGTGAGAAAGGGATGAAACTCATGGTAGAAAATGGCGCTCTTCCAGATCTGAAGAAGGTGGATCATCAGATGTGTGAAAGTTGCATTCTTGGGAAGCAGAAACGAGTTAGTTTCTCAAAAGGAGGAAGAGAGCCAAAGTCGGAGAAGTTAGAGCTGGTACACACTGACGTGTGGGGACCCGCTCCTGTTGCATCGCTGGGAGGTTCGTACTACTATGTGACCTTTATTGATGACTCCACAAGAAAGGTGTGGGTTTACTTCATGAAGAACAAGTATGAAGTGTTCTCGGTTTTCAAAAGATGGAAAGCCATGGTTGAGATTGAGACAAATCTCAAGTTGAAGTGTCTAAGGTCTGATAATGGTGGAGAGTACATCAGCGACGAGTTCAAGAGATATTGCGCTGATAGTGGAATCAAGATGGAGAAGACTATTCCTGGAACGCCTCAACAAAATGGAATAGCAGAAAGGATGAACCGGACCCTGAGCGAGCGTGCAAGGAGCCTGAGATTGCATTGTGGATTGCCGAAGACGTTTTGGGCAGATGCAATCAGTACTGCAGTCTACTTAATAAACAGAGGACCGTCAGTGCCCTTGGGATTTAAGATCCCTGAAGAATTATGGAGCGGTAAGAAAGTAAATATTTCTTATTTGAAGATATTTGGATGTTTAGCTTATGTTCACGTTGATGATGCTGCAAGAAGTAAACTTGACTCTAAGTCTAAGAAGTGTTACTTCATCGGCTACGGTAACACGGAGTTTGGTTACCGGTTCTGGGATGATGAAAAACGTAAGATCATCCGCAGCAAGAATGTTGTGTTCAACGAAGAAGTGTTGTACAAGGATAAGCTAAGAGAAGGCTCAGGGAAGAAAGAGCCTGAAGCTGTTAACTTAGATGATATCCTGAAATCGGAGTTGAAAAAGGATACCGCAACAGCGGAAGAAATCTCTCAAGAAGAGAGTGGTGAGGCGGATGAGAGTGATGACTCTGAAGTGGTCCCATATACACCGGTCACGGAGCTACGACGATCAAGTAGAATCATCAAAGCCTGTAAGATTTTCTCCATCGCTCAACTACATCCTGCTCACGGACAGAGGCGAGCCTGAATGTTATGAAGAGGCTATGCAAGTTGATGAGTCAATCAAGTGGGAGCTTGCAATGAATGACGAGATGGACTCGTTGTTATCCAATCACACATGGAAGTTAGCAGATTTGCCTAAAAATAAAAAGGCATTGCATAACAAGTGGGTCTACCGAATAAAAGAAGAACCAGATGGGAGCAAACGCTATAAGGCGAGGCTTGTTGTGAAGGGATTCCAAAAAAAAGAAGGCATTGACTACACTGAAATCTTTTCTCCTGTAGTCAAGATGGTGACCATTAGAACGGTTCTCGGGCTGGTAGCACAAGAAGATTTGCACCTTCAGCAGATGGATGTAAAGACGGCATTTCTTCACGGTGATTTGGATGAAGAAATTTATATGAAGCAACCCGAAGGCTTTGAGATCAAAGGGAAAGAAAGCCTTGTTTGCAAGCTGAAAAGAAGTTTGTATGGCTTAAAAAAAAGCTCCAAGACAGTGGTACAAAAGATTTGACAACTTTATAAAAGGTGTCGGTTTCCTGAGATGTGAAGCTGACCACTGTTGTTACTTCAAGAAGTTTGAAGATTCCTACTTGATACTACTCCTATACGTTGATGACATGCTGATAGTAGGAGCAGACTTGCATGAGATCAATAGCTTGAAGACGAAACTCTCAGAAGAGTTTGCGATGAAAGACCTTGGAGAAGCAAGACAGATTCTAGGGATGAGAATCAGCAGAAGCAAGGAAGGTCTCAAGCTATCACAAGAGGAGTATGTGAAGAAAGTCCTCAAGAGGTTTAACATGGATAATGCGAAGCCAGTTAGTACTCCTCTGGCAAGTCATTTTCGGTTATCCAAAGAACAGTCTCCAAAGACGGAAGACGAGATGGCATATATGGATAAAGTTCCATATGCTTCTGCTATAGGCAGTCTGATGTACGCGATGATATGTACAAGGCCAGACATTGCACATGCAGTGGGAGTCGTCAGCAGATTTATGAGCAATCCAGGAAAGGAACACTGGGAAGCGGTTAAGTGGATTTTCAGATACCTGAAAGGAAATCCAAGCTTGTCGCTATGTTTCACGAAGTCTAAGACGGAATTGCAGGGATATGTTGATGTTGACAACGGAGGTGACGTTGACAGCACAAAGAGCACAACCAGGTATGCCTACACTTTTGGTAGTACTGCAATTTGTTGGGTTTCAAAGTTGCAGAAAATTGTATCTCTATCAAGCTGTGAAGCTGAGTACGTTGCGGTAACAGAAGCAACAAAAGAGATGATATGGCTACAGTCTTTTCTAGAAGAGATAGGCCATGACCAGGGGAAAAGTGTGTTGTACTGTGATAGTAAGAGTGCCATTGATTTGGCAAAGAATCCGGTTTACCACGCTCGGACGAAGCACATACATCGTCGATATCATTTCATGAGATCAGCATTAGAAGATGAAATATTAGTGCTTGAGAAGATCCCAGGAAGTAAGAATCCGGCAGATATGCTGACGAAGGTCGTGCCGTATGATAAGCTGAGGTTGTGTACAACCTCAGTTGGCTTGTTGGAGTAATAAGCTGGGAAGACCTGTTACATTGATCAAGGTGTGAAGACAGATTGAAATCAGTCTTCAAGTGGGAGATTGTTAGTCAAATAACACGTTTTTGTTGTTGTTGAAATTGGTAGGTGAAGATGGTTGGTGGACGTTTGTCAACAATTACGTCCACCTACTCTCCAAAATGCAACTATAACTATCACCCTAAGGTGATCAAGCAATCCATCCCAAAATCCCAAAACAAAGAAAGAAGAGAGAAAGAGAAGAGGAGAGAAAGAGAAGAGAAGAGAGAACGTGAGAGAAGAAAAAAAAAGAATTATTTTGAGAAAATTAAGTGTAATTTTCTCGGAGTGTTCTCGGTTTTGGGTGTGAGTTGAGAGGTTGTAAAATTTCCGGTGAATAATAAAAGATCTGTAGCAGGTCCGGAGACGTAGACAAGATTGGCCGACCTCCGTTAACAAATTTGAGTGTGTGTTTTCTCGCTCCCACAAATCTAATATTTCCGCAAAATTAACCGACATTTCCTAACATAAACAACTAAAGTTCTACATTTGAAATATTTTGAGAGCAGCATTTGATCATGAACGGTCTCATTAATATGTACATAATTGTTAATCAGTACATGTATGTGTCTGTGCTGGATGGAACATTGTGCCAATTTAGGGTTTATAGCCTTTGTAAAGAAGAGTGACGTGTGTAATTTCTTTTCTTTAGTGTCTTGATATTTCGGGAGAGATTGGTTTAGATCAACAACGTGCGTTCACTTACTTTAGCTATATTTTGAGAGAGGTTTCTTACATGAATACCGTGAGTTCAATTATTTCACATCATTTTTTCCCCCACCTTTTAGTCTGGCTTCCTGTTCAGCTCATGACCATTTAGTTGAAAATAGAAAAATGTTCCATTCTTTATGTGAACTCCGAATGATTCTTTTTCTTTATGTTTTGTAAAGTTAATATGGTAAATATAGAAGAAGTAGATTTATTTGAATAAAATGACAAACTCGTAGGTTGATGATATTCGTCAATAAGAAAAGTGGAATAAAAAAGTTATACAATTAAATAAAATATATAAAAGTATTTAAAATATTCAAAACTTACAAATCTATATGATTTTTTTGTTTTAAAATTTTTAAAGTTCTTAGGGTAAGAAAAAACTTCAACTTCTGTTGCATGAGCCAGTTTATTTTTTTTTTTACTAATTCTGTGCGTAAAATGGCTTAGTCCTTGAAAAAAAAAAATGACTAAGCCATTTTTTTTTCAAGTACTAAGTCAACAAAAACTTAGGATTAACACATTTAGTCAATGAAATTGAAACTTTTTTTATTGTTGAAAAAGTTTGATATTATTTTGGAAAAATGTGGATACTTTATGATTTTTTATGGCAGTTTCCCGGTCGTATTTAGCATATTGTTTTACTGATTTGACTGACGTACTTTCACATAATATTCTTTCTTCGTTTTCTTTCGAAACAAAATTTTATCACTCGGCCTCAAGGAAAACGAAAAACACGATTATGCAATGTAGCCCTACAAGATGGACATTGATCTTTTATCATCTCAAAAATCAATGAGTTAGATTTAAAGTTTCTGTTTTCTCAATAATATAGCTAAAAGGTGCAGCAGATGTAAGAAAATGTTTTTCCAGGTCAAATAATTTCTTAAAAAAATATTAAATATATCTTAGAAAAATATATTGAATATTTAATATTCAAAAACTTCAGTATAATAGATGACACATGATTAAGAGTTAAATGTATACAATTGAATTTCTTCGTGGAAAATATAGGCTTTAGGAAAAATATCACAATCTTGCAACCAAATGATACATAAAATTGTGAAAATAAATAAAAATGTATTTTATTTTATCTTATTTTATTTTATCTTCCTTCTATGGAAAAAAAAATTATGATCATTTTCTTATTATCAACATTTTTATTGTTATCTGGTACAAGTGTATCTTGACATAATATTTGTCAGAATCCGTTAATAATTTCTGATTAATTTTGATACAATAACCGAATTCTTCATAAAGCGATCATAAAGAGTTCCAAAGGTTTTAACCATTTTTTGTTTTGTTTTGTTCAGGTCAATGTTTAACCCTAAATTGTTTTGTTTTATAGATTGTTTTTATCTTCCTATAATAACCCCAAATGTTAGACTCCTATTATATCTGGATGGTATAAAATAGATTTATTAAAAATTTATATTAAATTGTTTATACCCTCAAGAATCTGAAGGCAAGTCCTACATGGATATGGCTTGTGAAATCAAAAGGCAAGTTACAAATAGTTCAGGAACATTTCTAATCCTTATATCAACACTAATTCTTCTGAAATATTTAAATAACTAAAGTTCTACATTTGAAATATTTTGAGAGCAGCATTTGATCATGACGGATCTCAATGATATAATTGTTATTTTGGTTATAAACTCATATAGCATGGACGATGAATTACCAAATAATAACGTAAGAAATTAAACTTATAGAAAATAAACATAAATAGTTACCAAGAAGTAACAAAAAGGAGAGGTGAATGGGCACGGGAGCCTCGAACTGAGTATTGTCGGAAGTACTGGGGACACATCGAAGCAAATAGTACCGTATATATAAGTGTTGGATTCCCCATCAATTTAATGGCTAAGAAAGATGACAGTTTTGCAAATAATTAATAAACGATTAAAAAAAGAAGCAAAAGTTGTTTTCTTTTTTCTTTTGTGCTTTGGAGAGTGAGTGTCTCAGGTTTCATGTGACATGCACAATGCGGCCAAAATGGATAAGAAATGCGGTGCCTGTGGGCGGTGAGGCTCGTGTTTAATTTGGCCTTGGACCAGAGTATTTGTTTATTTTTCTTAACGAAGGCATTGTTACTACAGGTTGAACAATGAATGATCTAACTCCAAGTACGACTTAAAGAGGCTCTGAACATATAATCAACTATATGAATCTTTTCCAATATTAGCACATCGTGTGGCAGTAGTTCGACAACTATGCTTTCAGCGTCCATCAAACTGTAGTAACTTATGATTCAGATTCAAGTATTCATACTTGTTACGTAAGAAAAAACGTATTACTGTGATATCATCAAGTAGCTTCAGCTGCGACCGCTAACAATTTAGTGGCTGTAGATTGGATGACTAGTTGGTATCAAACTTTGATTAATTAGGAAGCAATGACCAAGACACAATAGCTCGAACTGGTAAAGATTTCAAACAAAGTCTAGAAATCGCCGGTTCGAATGGCTCTTGGAACGGGATCATATAAAATGCTCTGGTCCCGGGCCTAAAAGGATGTATGGGCTTAGGTCAAAAGACTCTTGGTAATTTCAAAAAAAAAAATTCAGATGTGTGCGAGTAACATTTTGGGTGCTTTAAACATAGAAATACTTTTTCGTCCAATAAATTAATATTTGAAATTTTTTCTTAAAAACTCTACACAATAAAATCGAACTAAAAAGAAAAAATTCACTCAAATAACATATTTTGATGTTTTGTCACAAGAGTAGCACAAGATGGTGAAATTGACAAAAATAACATTCATTACATAGTTTAAAGACAATTGAACTAATGAATTTGGGTTCATAAGTTCTCATGATTTAGATTTTGGTGTTTAGAGTTTAGGGTTAGGGAATTGAGAAGAAACAAATTAAAAATAAGAGTATAATAATATTTTTCATCTTTAATGAATGTTATTATTGTCATTTCCATTATGGTGTGCTATTTTGTGACAAAAAAATGAAAATGTGCTATTTTTGAAAATTCCCAACTAAAAGTCACCTTCCAACAGATTTTAACAAATACCAGCGGAGTTATTACTGTTTTTGCTAAAAAATTGGCCCCTAAAAATATTAAACACACTGGCAGTCTCAATCACATGCTTGGCTGGCTTCTAGTCAAAACCAGCTCTGGTGCGAATGTGTAATCAAGAAATCTATCACTCTATCTCTGGCCGCTCTGTCAAAGAGGGTCATGAACCCATTTAACTTGCATATCCATCACAGACACACACTTGACCGTTATTGGCTGACTGTGTTAAAGTTGTTACATGTTAGTTCCTATTGCATATTGTATGTCTTACAGTTCTGGTCGCCAAGACAATCGTGTGACTATTTTTCTTGATAGGTTTTTTGGTTGCCTGGTTGGTAGATATTTGTTCATATATCTGATGGTGATTGGATTATTTTCATCGGTCTGTAGGTTGCAGAATGGGGAATGTGGCTTCTTGCAAATGCATTGCTCGATGTATCAAATGAACAGTTTGTTTCTTGTATGTGTAATGCATTTCCATTTTAAAATTGGCAACTAGGTTTAGTCGTTTGAGGATCAACCGCTTTTATGGGAGCAAGTACTAAGGAATCAGGCTGATCGACTGATCAAGAGCAGGGCTTTCTATAATGCACCAACCTTTCCATTGTCCTCTCACTAGATCTATGGGCGAGCCCACTCTTGTCCGATGGTCGGTACGTCAATCGGGAGGTTTGAAAGTCATGATATACTGTCCCTGCAATCACCATGTGACCGTCGCCCTGTTTTGGCTTCACTTAGACGGTACCGCGGATGACTTTTCGATAGGTCACCCATTCTTTGATTACTCTAGCTCAAGCACTGTTAACTCAGAAGTTTTCTCTGGATATACAACCTAAAAGATAAGTGCACTTTGGTGACATAGGTAGTCAAATTAATTATTTTAATCTCTTCCACATATGTTTCTATATATACCAGAAATCGGAATGTTACACCTTCATCTTCTTTTGACCTTTCAATCTTGACCAAAGTTTTTTCAAGCTGGTCGGCATAATTGGGGATCTTTCTCTTGAACTTTCCTCATCTTTTTGCGTTTCTGACCATGATTTGGAGAGCAAAGACTATAAAGACATATACGATCGTCAACAACATAATGATGATTATTGCTCAAGTCCTTAGAAGAGAATCAAACATTTTCTAGTATGTGAAAGGCTAACGAGTAATGCAAGCCACACTAAGTTTTGGCTAACGAAGATGTCCTCGCTCCTTAAGTATCTCAATATAATCAAAGAAATTCTCTGGATAGGCGATCGACCGCATGTGATGAACTGAAAACAAAATTTGAAGGGTTTAAAATAAAAATAAAAAGTCAAAAGGTGAACAAAGAGACTCAACGAGCTAATAACTACCGATGTCACTATTCCACAAAGCTCTATAGTCTCTATCAGCATTTGGAACAGAAAAATCCGAGAGTTCGACGTAAAAGTAGAATTATTGCCAATGGTAGATTTTATTTAGACGACCAGTGATGGGATTATACCCTGGCTTCATCTTCACATGGAAGCACCCAAAGGCTGCTTGTCATAATACTAAAGGACACTGATCCATATATCATTTTCCCTCCAAAAACTATGTCGACCAAATGTTTGATAGCTTATGTGTTTTATAATTTAAAATCCATAATCATCCCAAGTAAAAGTAATTCAAAAGAGAAAAGTATGGATCAACCTCAAAGAGAATATTCGTTAGTAAATGATCATCTTTTATTGGTATTTTTATTCAAAAAAAGTACATGTAGAAGAAGCTCCTTATTTATGAAGCAAATAGATACGTGAAGATGATCTATGATCAATACTCAGCTCTTGATCATAGATCTAGTGAGAGGATATTGGGACATTGGGACGGTTGGTGCGTTATAGAAAGCCTTGCTCTTGATCAGTCGATCAGCCTGATTCCTTAGTACTTGCTGCCATAAAAGCGGTTGATCCTCAAACGACTAAGCCTAGAAAGAAGATGAAAAAAAAAACATTGCAACCTATGCCAATCTAAACGTCATTGTAGATTGCTAGCAAGCTCTTATTTGATCCGAGTATAACACAGATAAAATTTGAGAGGAAAAATAGTTCTTGTCTTTCGAGACATGGTTATCACCTTTCGTCGCAAATGCTGTCTTGCGAGGCAAGATGCTCCTCTTCTTAGAAAGGAAGCCCGATGCTTGACTTTCTTTTGCGAGACTTAGTGCTTGGATTTTGATTTTGCGGAGACTTAATGCTCGATATTAATCCTTTATGAGTTTCGTAAGCTCCGTAAAGGTGTGGCTTAATTTACCGCTGCAGTCCAGTAGAACTCGTTAAATCATCATAAATGGCAAAGTGAATACTTGTGATTGTGACTTAATGAAGAATAACACGTGGATGATAATCGCTATTTGATTTAAATACGAATGTAAAAGTACCACCACTCAAAAGTCCACGATCATGGCTTTACAAAATGACGATCCCAATTTGGTCCAAGACTAAGGTGAGCATTTCTTGGATCTTAATATTACCCTACTATGATGATTATGGTCTGGTTTTAAGACTAACACAAGAACGAAACTCGACTTTAGCTGAGAAAAAATAATTTATTGTTACTTTTTATAGATATAGTTGGACCTTGTGATATGCCACCGTGCAAGGAGGGTGATAGTGTGCGGTTAGATTTCTATCGAAACAAATTGTCGTCTATGAAAGATAATGCAAACTTTCATCTTTAACCTCGGTGCCGTCCATTTTTCTTTATAAATTTCACCTTCTTCTAATTACACACATTTGTATTTCGCTTCGCCAATTCACATGCAAATAGGCATTGTTCATGTTTGCGGGATCGTCATAAAAATTGATCAGCTCATCTTGTTGGTCGTCTTGGTCAGTGATCATATAAATCTCACGGGTAATTGTGATGCTTGGCTCTTCAATGCTTTCAATAGGTATAATCCTTCGAAAGTTAAATTTAGTTGTGGATGCGAGAACGACAAATGCATCCACCGAGCAGCTTTTGGTTAATTCGAACCATTCAAATCCCTTTGTAAGAGTTTGGAAAACTTTAAGATATATGTTTACACGTTCATTCTTAGTTAAACTAAGTTAGTTTCATGCTCCCCGCTGAACAAAGTGGCAACAAGTTGTGAATTCCAATAAGCTTAGATGTGTTTCATGCCAATTTCCTTTGCTAGGCGAAGCCCTGCAATAATTAAGTGCTTCATATATTCAGCTTCGTTATTAGAAGCAGAAATGTCAAGCCAAAATACTGTTTTAAAACTTCTCTTGTGAGTGACTGAAGTTGAATATCCTAATGTGATTTCTTTTGAATCATATACTGTGAGAGTGTAGGGCGAAAGAACGATTTCCTATCCCTAGGCCCCGCCGAGAAGAAGCCCCATCGACATGAAGTAACCATTGCTTTTTCTGAGAGTGGAACATCGATGATGAGTTAGAGAGATAATTCAATGATGAAAATTGGCAAAATCTTTTGATTTGGCGCTTTTTTGGCTTCTGATTAGATATCATATTCGCTCAGTTCGGCCACCACTTTCGCCTTTCTTCCAGATTGTGACAGATTATAAAAATGATCCTTAGCGGTTGATCAATAAGAAAGACAATCGTTTGACATTGGAATAAAGTCGCAGCGTTTTAGCTGATATAACGATTTCAATGCCAATTTTCCAGAGTTTAAGGCCTGTTCGTTTGTTGATCTGGATGCTGCATCTATATCTAGCATCTAGATGCAATTTCCAGATGCACTATCTACATATTGTTCGTTTTTTAAGGTACCATTTACATCTAGACTAGGATTTTTCACGCACTACGTGCGGGTAAATGTTTTTTTTTTTCCGTATTCGATAGTAAAAGTAAATGATAATTATATATTATAGAGTATATTAATATATAAACTGTTACCATTATGAAAATGTTGAGGTTTTATGTATGATATTTTATTATTGTAGTTGTTCGTTGTATGGATTAATTTATTTGGTCGAGGTTTGAATAATTATATTAAATGAGATTATATATCATTTCGATTGTTGTTTGAATTTTTTTAGAAACTTGTATCATTTGAGGTTATATATCTATATATATATTTCATATAATCAGAGAGTGTTAGTTTCATATTCTGTTGGTTTAGATTAAAAAAAAAAAAAATTCAACAAATGGTTCACCGAGGTCAGTATTTTTTGCTTGGCTCTGTTAGTTAATGTAAGATAAGTTCCTGTTTTCTTATTTCTGAATCAACACGTTTGTTACAGGGGAACCACAGAGGAGAATGACTTCAGAACTTGAACTTCTGAGTGTTTAGATCTGGAAACAGACAATATTGACATGTTAATAAGATAAGAAAATGGAAACTTAATTGTTTACTCTCGTTTGCAGCTCTCTCTTTATAACGGTCTTGGTTGTAGTTTAATTGTAGGGAGCTGGGCCAAGAAAATCCTGGTTGTGGTTAGCAAGAAGTATTCTGTTCAGTTACGTGCAGCAGTACAAAAATTTATGGAGGTCTGTGGTCCAACTCTCAGCGACTTATTTTCTGGGTTTTGCTAATTATGTCCCCTCTGAATCATAAAATTATTGCTTCAGGATACTAAAGTTCAGTCGAAGAAAGAAAATTTGAAGCTGGAGATGTTGTCTTGTATGCTTGAGGGGAATTCAGACATGTCCCTGCCGTTTGTGGATTCAAAATTGTGGTTCCGGCTCCCAAGTTACTATAAACTCAGATCTTAGTTTTGTGAAATTTCCTTCTATTTCCTTTTTTTGCAAGACTGAGGGCTTGCTATGAATAATAGGCTGCTGTTTGTTGTGCTGCATTATCTAGTTTAAACGGCACGCTCAAGGATGATAGTTCTAAGGCAGAGGTATGTGTGTGTGTACTCGTTACAAATATTATGACTTTTTACCAAGCACTTCTTGGCATCTGACGCAGTCTCTTATTCTTATGTGTCTCTTCCTTTGTATGATACTCTTGGTAAGTATCTAGTTACACCGTTTTATCTACTTGTGTTTTTTTTTTATCATTGCAGAAGTCTAGTCCTGATGCTGTAAAATCTATTGTCATGATGCAACTGTGCAACCTATAGTTTGGCTGATGTGTTAACTATGTAAGTTTATCTGCTTAAATTTCCTTCTATTTTTAAGTTTTACATGTAGTGAGATTAAAAAAATATACTCTCTATCACTTGCTAAAATGCTTTGTGTATGTCTCTTTCCTTTCTTACATTCATGTACTTTACTTTTCCGGATTTTTTTAACTTTCAAAGCAATGCTTCCAAAACACACGTCAGTGAACGTAAATGAGGTGGACGTAGTAAAATTTGAAAACTTACTGTAAAAGCTGTGTTTTTTTTTTTTTTGGAATTTACCTCAAACCTGTAATCACATTTTACAGAGCAGTGTTAGACTATGAGCAATAAATCTTAATTAATACATAAACCGTAGTTACTAAATCATGAATGTCAACTTCGGTAGAGATATAGACACTTTTAAAACCTGAAAAAAAAAAACTCAAATGATTAATATTACTGTATATTAGTCAAATGTCGAAGGTTGGTATAAAAAAAGGTCAAGATAGTATTTGAATGTATGATATGCCTGCAAATCTAACCAGTTAGATGATCCTCTTATTTCAAGCGTTTGGAGAGGCTTGAAAGATCAATACGGAAATCTCTATATATAAAAAAATAACTTTTATATTGTTATTTTATCTTACTAAAAGTTTCATTTACTTACATCTTCATATGCTAGAATCATATCTAGTGTTTCTGAATTGAAATGGATTTTTACTTGAATCTTTCATGCTATTTTGAAATGTTGATGTTCTTCAAGAGAGTCATTGGAAGAAGGTGAGCAATTTTCAATTTAGTGCTTGGAGTTGTGAGGTACGTTTTTTTGTTGTTAAAATGTTAACTTTGATTAATCAACAAAAAAAAAGGGTACAAATTTTTGAACACAGATTCTGTTCAAAAATAATCTCATCGTTTGAAATAGATTAGTCTATGAAGATTTAAGAAGGTGGACTCAATGAGGATTTAACGAGTAGCTAGATTTCCAGCGAGTGATTCGTTTGTCTTCGGTGTCAGTCCCATCATCTTGTTGGTGAGCTTTGAGGCGTAGTAGGATTTCCCGGTGGATTGAGTTAGCTAGATGAATAGCCGTGCTTGGTTGGTTGTTGTGGCGTCTTGAATTTCTTTCCCTCCATGTCCAGTAGATGGTTGCTTGGAAGGCCATTTTCGCTAGTTGAAGATCAATCCTTGGTAGTCTCTTACTTCTCAAAAGATTTATCGTATCAGACCAGTCAGGGTTTGTACTTGATCCCAAGATGTTCGCCATCAAGTAGTTCCAAACAGTGAAGGAGAAAGGGCAGGCGAAGAAGAGATGTTCACGCGTTTCTATAGGTTCTCCGCATAGATAACACGGTCTAGTGTCACCCCATCGAGCAGTGTGGTCTCCTGTGTCTAGTCTATTGTGGAAGGCTAACCATGTGATAAACCCTTGTCTTGGGACCGATAGTTTGAACCAGACGAGCCTGTGCCAGGTAACTTCATGTCTCTGTGTTCTCAGTAAGTTCCATGTATGCCGCGAAGTGAACTGATCTGTGTAAGTGTTTTCATCTTGTCTCCACAGAATACAATCTTCTCCTGCATCTGTGTGTGGGATCCTTGTTTGCTGAATTGTTGTGACAATATGCTTTAGCGTGTTGGAGCGAGTTCGTCTGAATTTCCATGCTCCTTCACTGACCGCATCGGCAACTTTTGCTTGCTTGTCTATCCCGAGCAGTAGAGGTCCCGTATCGCCTGTAATACGAATCAGGGGACCAATGTGCAGCCAATTATCATGCCAAAAGAAGGTGTCTTTACCGTTTTGTACTTCTGTTTGTAAGAAAGTTGCCGCTTGCGGTCTTAACTTGAGGATTTTTATCCACATCCATGATCCTCGTGAAGTTGTTTCCTTGATTTCCCAGAAAGAGGAGTTAAGTAGGAGGTAGGTTCGGGTCCATGCTCCCCATAAAGATGTCGTGCAAGTGAGCAACTTCCAGATCAGCTTCAGAGAGAACATATTCGAAGTGTCACATAGCTTACGAATTCCCAGTCCACCCTCTTTCTTTGGTGTGCACAGTTCATCCCAAGATATTTTTGCCTTTGTAGAAACATGAGGAGTACCTGACCATAGGAAAGCTGAGGACATTTGATCAATCTTGCGAAGACACTTTTTTGGTAGTCGAAATGCGGAACACCAGAAGTTGATTATGCTAGATGTCACTGACAGTATCAGCTGCAACCTCCCAGAATATGATAATGACTTTGTAGACCAAGCGATAACGTTTTCGGATCTTGTCAATCAGAGGTTCATAGTCGGTCTTGTTCATGCTTTTTGTTGTTAATGGTAGGCCCAGATATCGGATTGGTAGTTGTTCCATAGGTATACCCAAGTTCGCTGTTGTGTCCAGAAAATCGTGTTGGGTTTTACCTGCCACATATAGTGCTGATTTGCTCATGTTGATAGCTAGTCCCGATTCATGCTCAAAGTCCTTTAAGACTTGGGAAATACCATTAATAGATGTTGATGTCGCGTCTGCGAATATAATCATGTCATCTGCAAAGCTCATATGGGTCAGCTCCACTTCCTTGCACTTCGGGTGATAGTTGAAGATCTTATTCCGAGCAGCCTTGTTGAGACGATGAGTTAGAACATTTAAAGCAATGACAAAAAGAAGGGGGGAGAGCGAACAAACTTGTCTCAGTCCTTTAGTACTCGTAAAGAATCCCTCCAATTCTCCATTGATGTTGATTGAGAAAGATGCAGTCGTAATACAGCCTCGAATCCAGTGAATAAATGTCTCTAGGATTCCCATAGTCTTGAGTGTTCTGAGAATAAAGTCCCATCTAACAGTGTCAAATGCTTTTGTGATGTCGATCTTCAAGGCACAACGAGGGGATATTGCATCTTTGTGGTATCCTTTGACCAGCTCTGTGGCGAGTAGAACATTCTCCAAAAGTAGTCTGCCTTTAATGAAGGCACTTTGATTTGGTTTGATGGCATCCGGTAGGATCTGCTTGAGGCACGAAGCAAGGATCTTTGAGATGACCTTGTACATTAAGTTGCAACATGCAATAGGCCCGAAGTCCTTCATTGTTTCTGCGTCTTGTTTCTTTGGGATAAGAGTAAGAGACGTTGCATTAACTCCACTTGGCATGTGACCATTCTGGAAGAAAGATTGAATAGCAGTTACAAAATCCTCTCCAACAATTGACCAGGCAGCCACAAAGAATTCTTTAGTGTATCCGTCTGGACCCGGAGTCTTTCCTGATGGCATAGATCTCAATGTCTGAAGGATTTCCTCTTGAGAGATTGAGTTTGTTAACATTGTTTTCTTCTCTGCGGAACATCTGTAATCAATCAACTCTTCCACGTCGTCTGCAGAATCATGAGATTGCTGGGTCTTTTGAAGAAAATTCTGGAAATGTTCAACCGCCTCTCTCTTGATCTGTTGTGGATCCGTTATTATAGCCCCTGTTTCCTTTACCAGCTTTCGTATAGCGTTTTTTGCTCGCCTTGTTTGGGCCATTCTGTGGAAGAAGGCAGTGTTATGATCCCCCAATTTTAGCCAAGTGATTCTGGATTTCTGACGGAAGAAACTCTCCTCCACCTCTACATAGTGCTGCCATTGTCTTGCCGCATTTGTTTCAGCTTCGAAAGTTTCAAGGCATGGATTTTCTAGCACTTGTCTTTGCCTTTCACAAAGAACGTCAAAGGCAATCTTTGTTCTTCTAGTAATATCCCCATACTGATCTCTATTGAGTGCTCTGAGGTAGGGCTTTAGTAGCTTGAGCTTTTTATGGAATCGAATAACGACAGTTTTAGAATGATGCAGCTTCTCTGTTGTTTCCCAGAAGCTTGCCACGGTATGTAAGAATCGGGGGCTGCTTATTAGATGATTGAAGAATTGAAAGTGGCGGCGCTTTTTCCTCACTGAATTGGTCATATGCACCACGCTTCGAACATGATCTGAGATTCCATTAGTTTCAAAGGAAGCAAAGGCTTCAGTGAATTGATCTCTCCAGGCGTCATTGACTAGTACTCTATCTAGCTTCTTGCCAATGGGGTCGGCACTCCTGTGGTTCCACCATGTTAGTTTCGGACCTGTATATCCCAAGTCTGTTAGCTCACATTCTGCCACTAGCTGCTGGAAGTCTAGCATCCCTGATTGATCTCCCAAGCCCTGAGGTACTTTGGACTGCTCTTCTGAAGACAAAGTGACATTGAAATCTCCAAGAAGAACCCAAGGGATGCTGGTGTTATTATATGTGTCATGGATCTTACGGATTTCCTCCCACAATGCGAGCCTATCAGACCTGAAATTGGAAGCATAGATGCAAGAACATAGAAAATTCCCTCTTCGAGGCGACTCTATACCAACCATTATCATTTGTGAGCTTTTGAAAATCACCGTGACAGCCACATCGGGTGTCCATACAAGCCATATCCGGCCCAGCCTATGGTACTCATAGTTTGTAACAAAATCCCAATCAGGAAAGACAGTAGAGATTATTTTTTCGGATTTCTCCTGTTTCACTCTTGTCTCTAAGAGACAGCCGAATGAGTGAGAAGTATTATTTAGCCAAGAACGAACCTTATTATGCTTGCGCAAGTCGTTGAAACCTCGTGAGAGGTACGTTTTTTTGCTTGGTAGAGTTTTGATAATCGACACAGTATTTATAATCTATAAAATAGATTAGGGTTTAAAAGTGATTATGTGGGTGATTGGTTGGGCTGTATCTTGCTCCTACAGCCTTCTTTAGCTTTAAAACACCAATACCCAACCAATCATGATGTAGCTTTAATTTTTTCTACAGAAAATTTTACTAATTTTTACCAATCATGCTGTGGCTTTATTTTCTAAAGATACAGCAAAAAAAAAAATCTTTCCTTATGTATTGTATTAGGCAAAAAATCCTACATCCTTATTTTTTGGGCTGTAAAAGCTGTAGAGAAAATAAATCATTAGTAAATATTACATAAATGTGAAAATAGAAATTATCAATTAAAAAAAAGGTAAAAGTAGGTGAAAATAGAAATTATCTTTTTTTTAAAAGAAAAAAGTAAAAAAATAAATATGAAGAACTGATATAAAAACGAAAACCCTATAGCCTACGACTCATTGACCTTACGAGCCCTTACTTTTCTACGAACAAACTGATATAAAAACGAAAACCCTAAAATTTATTATTATTTAGCTAAGGTTTTTATTATAATTTGTTCAATTTTTTTTTGAATTTTTAGTAATTTTCTAATTTTTAAATTCTAATAAGTGACAATTTTCATTTTTTTTAGAAATACAAAGTATTTTAATTAATATAAAAATAATTATTTTATACATGTTACACACATTTTATAATGTACCAATCGTGTTTTATCTAAAAATCTCTACAGCCAAAAGCTTACAGCTACAGCCAATATAGATACAGCAAAAATCTCTGCTAAAAAAGCTACAACAAAAAGGTTACAGCTACAGCCAATGTACTTACAGCACAAATACTAGAGCAAAAAATTACAGCTAAAGACGAACCAATCACCCACTATGTTTTTAAATGAAAGATTGACTGCAAAGATATTTTTTTTTTAATGTCAATTTTTGTGTTTAGAAATAATAGAAGATCTTAAACGAATATTAATTTAAGCAATGAAATATTTGAATGTTAGTTAAGGTATGAAGATCTTTTATTTATATCAGTTTTTAATTTAAACGTAAAATTGAGATTTGCATTCATTTTTTCCCAAGATTTGGAAAATAATATTCTGTTTTCTTGTTTCTATTTCATGCATATTTTCTAGATGCAGTTATTATAGCATAAATACTCATCTCGTATAATTTTTTGGAGATCTTCAAATCAATGCTCGTCTCATCTAAAAAGGTAATTAATTTTTATTTCAATTGCTAAAGCAGATAACTAATTTAATTGACAACCAAAATTATTTTGGATAGCGGTTTTTTTCCCTGATTTGTTAGCCGGTTAATGTGGAATGGTTTGTCTGATTTGTCTGATCTTAATTGACAGGTGGATATCAACCGATTATTGTCTTGGTTCGATTTAAGTGAAAAAAGGGTCCACGCGTTTGGCCTGGTAACTTGGATCAGGTTTTTTTTTCTTGGGACCAACTTTTCCTATTTTAGCCTAAGATATCCTTGTAATTAAACAAATTTTAATATAAAAACCAATGGCAAAAACGTAATTAAAAGGTTTTTTTCAAGTAATAATAGTAAGATGTAGTATTTTGATGCAATATTGTTTGTTTTTGAATCTATAAAAGAAATCTGAATGTAAAATATCATTTTCATGAAAAAAAGATGAGAATTTGTTAGAAATACCACATTATAGATACACTTTTTCAATAATACCATTTATTGATTCTTTACATAATTACATTAAATTTAAGGTATAGAATGATTAATTTATCCTTATGAGAGATGACGTACGCTGGCGAGAGTCGACAGTGGTGAACAGGGAGCTCGACTTCTCCGACGATGTGAAGACGGTGACGAAGGAGAAGATCGTAGTTCCGATGAATCGAGCCGATTATCACTGAAGAAGCTAACGAAGCTGAAGCCACACGAAGAAAGAAGACGAAGATGAAGGCATTAGGGTATTGGCTAATGGTGGTTGGTTCACTGAGATTAGCTTCATTTTCTCAAAACCTTTTCAAAGGGATTTTCAAAGAGGAATAATTTTCTAAAATCATTTTCAAGGTTGTAAAATTCTTTTAAAATTCTCAAAACAATTTAAAAATTATTCTGGACCTTTTAAAACATTTTCAAGGACAGATTAATTATAAATGCTTTCCAAAACATTTTTCAAAATTCAAATCCTTTTTTTTTCTTTTTCAAAATCAATGTTCTTCAAATCACTATCAATCTCTCTCCCTCCCTCAAGCATTGGCTTCTTCAGATTTTAAATCCTTCAACCAATCTTTGAAATGAGATAAATGAGGGGATGAGATGAAGAGTGTTTGAGAAAAAAACCAAAGAAAGAACTTCATCTTTACAAAATCAATTCAAGCATAAAACAGATGAAGTCTTTTGTTCCATTTCCCTCCCTTAAACTATGTTCTTGGGATCTCAATTCAAGATCTGAATCAGAGCTTTCAAGTGGAATAAAAAGAAACCAAAACAGTTTATCCTAACTCTTTTCTCTTCCACGCCATGGGTCTCAGCTTTTAAGCTCACCATAAATGATTTCAACAAAGGAAAGAGATGAGAGATCCTTGGATTTAACAAGAAGAGAAGAAAAGAAGAAGTGAGTCCAGCCCAAGAGAGCAACCTTGCTCTGATACCATGATGGTTTTAGTGAGTGTTTGTCTCACATAAGAAGAAACACAATCAACTTGTGTTTGGTTCTTCATTAACCAAATGAACTCACTTCAACAAAATAAAAATGCATTAGTATGATACACGATCCAAGTGTTATAAGAAACACAACTAGAGAGTTTGTTTTAATAACCAAGGAAAGGTTCAGTAATCTAATGACTAACTAAGTAAAGAAGAACTGCTCTAGTTTGAGACTAATCCTTGTGAATACATCAACACTTAGAGTTTCTGTACATGAAAGAAGAGGATTAAGAATCAGTAAGCTAGAGACTAAGAATAGAATTAAGAAATAGTTTAGGTGTATTTAAGTGTATTTGGACAAGCAAAGGTATGTCATTAAGACAGACTCAAACGTGTATCACCACCTCTCTACATTGTGTACAATTTAATAAAACACTAAGTAGAGTAGACTAGAAGTACACGATTTTAATATCAAAGCTTGTCTATATTTTCTGTGTATTCTTACAATGTTTGTGGATGTCTTTATATAGACAAAACCACTTGATTAAACAATGGTGAAGGGAGCCTGATCAATAAACAAAGAGAGAAGTGGTGAGGAGCCTAATTAATAAACAAAAAGAGAAGTGGGGAGGAGCCAAGGAGTGTGATCCTTGTTTCCCACTCAGGACGTGGCCCTAACTCCCATCAAAGGTGTGTGGTCCACGCCATCCCTTGCTTCATTTATTTCAACAATTTCTTGGATCTTAATATTACCCTACTATGATGATTATGGTCTGGTTTTAAGACGAACACAAGAACGAAACTCGACTTTAGCTGAGAAAAAATAATTTATTGTTACTTTTTATAGATATAGTTGGACCTTGTGATATGCCGCCACGCAAGTAAGGTAATAGTGTGCGGTTAGATTTCTATTGAAACAAATTGTCGTCTATGAAAGATAATGCGAACTTTCATCTTTAACCTTTGTGCCGTCCATTTTTCTTTATAAATTTCACCGTCTTCTAAACACATTTGTATTTCGCTTCGCCAATTCACATGCAAAAAAGGCATTGTTCATGTTTGCGGGATCATCATCAAAATTGATCAGCTCATCTTGTTGGTCGTCTTGGTCAGTGATCATATAAATCTCACGGGTAATTGTGATGATTGGCTTTTCGATGCTTTCAGTAGGTATAATCCTCCGAAAGTTAAATTTAGTTGTGGATGCGAGAACGACAAATGCATCCACCGAGCAGCTTTTGGTTAATTCGAACCATTCAAATCCCTTTGTAAGAGTTTGGAAAACTTTAAGATGTGTTTACACGTTCATTCTTAGTTAAACTAAGTTAGTTTCATGCTCCACGCTGAACAAAGTGGCAACAAGTTGTGAATCCCAATAAGCTTAAATCTGTTTCATGCCGATTTCCTTTGCTAGGCGAAGCCCTGCAATAATTAAGTGCTTCATATATTCAGCTTCGTTATTAGACGCAGAAATGTCAAGCCAAAATACTGTTTTAAAACTTCTCTTGTGGGTGACTGAAGTTGAATATCCTAATGTGATTTCTGTTGAATCATATACTGTGAGAGTGTAGGGCGAAAGAACCATTTCCTATCCCTAGGCCCCGCCGAGAAGAAGCCCCATCGACATGAAGTAACCATTGCTTTTTCTGAGAGTGGAACATCGATGATGAGTTAGAGAGATAATTCAATGATGAAAATTGGCAAAATCTTTTGATTTGGCACTTTTTTGGCTTCTGAACTAGATATCATATTCGCTCAGCTCGGCCACCAATTTCGCCTTTCTTCCAGATTGTGACAGATTATAAAAATGATCCTTAGCAGTTGATCAATAAGAAAGACAATCGTTTGACATTGGAATAAAGTCGCAGCGTTTTAGCTGATATAACGATTTCAATGCCAATTTTCCAGAGTTTAAGGCCTGTTCGTTTGTTGATCTGTATGCTGCATCTATATCTAGTATCTAGATGCAATTTCCAGATGCACTATCTACATATTGTTCGTTTTTTAAGGCACCACTAGAACCGTACCCGCGCGTCGGCGCGCGAGATTATAATTTATTTATTGTAAAATTTTTGTTTCAATTTTAATATTTACAGTTTATGAACTATAGATATAATTATAAAAGTATGTGTTTTAGGCAATAAAATTAAAATAAACATTATGAGCGGGATGATATTATTTAAATTGGAATTATAGGAATGATATCACTATTAGAGAGGTTTTTTTGTGTTTGTTAAAAATCGAGAGTAAGACTGCTGTTTTAAACGGTCGAGAAGTACGCGGTTAGAATAAATTTTAAATTACATCTATTGAAGTAAAATATAAGTTAGAGTAAATATCAAATTTGAAAATATGAATATTCAGAAAGTTATCATAAAATTGAGTATTTTTGTAATGTTAAGGCTAGTATTCATATTTGTTAATATCCAGCACGTATACTGCTAATAATATAATTTGCCATCTTTTTTTTAAAAAAAAACCCTAAATAGAACAGTTTTTGTATTTTTATTTTGACAACATTAGTCCAAAAAAATATTCAATTTATGAATTCATTTTAATTTTTTTTTTAAACACTTGCTTAAATTTTTAAGTAGTAACTATTGTTTTTACAATTTTTGTGGGAATTGGGCCCGCACGTGAGCTTGGGATTATATTTTATTTTGTATATATCTTATAATTTATAAAAGTATGAATAGAGAACAATAACATTAGATATAAAAATTATAACTATATTTTAAAGTTAAGGTTGAAATTATAACTAAAATCTTTTTTGATGGCTTGATAAGAAACTGAGAGAAAGAAAATAGTTGTTTTAGTTTTAAACAAAAAGATGTAGAAAAACAAAAAAAGTATTAAACCACATGAGAAAAAACCACTGAGAGAAACCACGTGAATGCGGTGTTATTTTAAATTAAAATTTTTTATTTTTTATTTTATAAATATATATATTATTTATAAAAGTATTAAAAACAACATTATCATTGCAAGTAAATATTAATATTGTCTTTAAAATGCGCAGATCGAAACCGTAAGTAACAATTTTTTTATCGCTTGATTGAAAATTGTAAAAAAGAAAAGAGTTCTAAGTAGAGAAAAAGAAACGTTTGTAAAAAAAGTTGGAATTACAAATTTGTTTAGATTCTAATCCGTGCTGAGCAGAAAAGACACTAAATTTTTTTATGATAATTATACATTCTAAAATAAAATTTATAGAAATAATTTATTTTATAAAATAAATATTTTGAATGTTATTTTATATTGATTAGACATTTTAAAAAAATTAAAATAAAAAAAATATATTTATTTGTAAGTAAACCATATCTATTATTAAATTTTAATGTTTTATATTTTTATGATATGATGTTATGATTTTTTATTATATATATATTATTGTTATATAAACTTCTTTATTCATTACGTTGATATTTTTGTACATTTAGTTGAAACTAAATATATTATAATCAGATGTTTAAAAAATATGTTTTAGTGTCAAATGTATTTATTTGTTAACCAAAAATATAAAAAAAGTTGTTTGAATATATAAACCTGTTTTAGAAGAATAATAATATTGTCATATAGTATATATTTTCTTTTAAAAGATTGATAATAGTATAGTATTTATTTTGAAAAGACAAAGAAAATTACTATGTTGTAAATTTTGACAAAAAAGAAAAGTTAAAAGATAAATGTAACTGGCAAATAAGGATAACACCATGTATGTTTTGGGGTCTCCAATCTCCACAACGAATATCCTCTCCAGTCTCCACCACTCAATAAACTAAAAAAAAAGTGTAATAGAAAGGAAAGTTTTTGTCGATCAAAATTTCATGTGTTGAAAATTCGAAAATCAAAATCATCTTTGGCCATGCAATCACAGACATTCCTCTAAAGAATCTGCTTGTTTGACAAAGGTGTTTGGAATCCAGCGAATCAAAGGTCAGAGTTGTTCTTCCTTTTCGATCTTTCTCCTTTCTGAAACTTCGTCAAAATCAATAATCATATACACGTACCTACTGTTCGAATTCTCTCTCATCTTACTTTCCTCTTATGGCTTTTAATTTCTTCATTGTCTATAACTGAATCATGCAGTGGACTGATATGGAATCACTGTTAATTGCTTAGAGGAAGATGTCAGTTTTGCTCTTTTGCATTTCCCAATGATTTTCGTTGAATTAATGATTTTTCATTTTCCAACTTCGAAATTGGATTACCATGTTTATCATCATGTGATGGGAACTATTATATGGATAACAATGGGGATTTTGTATAATTAAATTCTTCAAAATAAGTTCTTGACAATTGAAATCTTGTCTTCGACACCTAAATGCTATCTAAGTAATTAAAATTTTTCTCTTTGGTGGATAGTGGTAATTAATTTACTGAAATACACAAATGACTGTGTTCCTTTCAGGGAAGATGCTGGGGTACAAACTCAAAACTTGTTAACTCTCTATATCCTTTTGGCAAGACACATTTCTCCTAAGCCTGTTGCAGATGGTAGGCGTTTGAACCTTAGACAGAATTAAACTAATCTTTCTCTGATGTCAACTGTAACATGTACTGATGTACCTTCCATTTCTGCAGTTATAGTTTATGGGTGAAGAAAAGTGATGGAAACACCATTGGATAGGAAAGCACAACCATGTTGTGCTCATCTAGTGTTAGAATCAAGCAAATTGTCAGTGTTCAGATATATTCAATTAAAATCAGTTATCTTCTTCCGTCACATTTTTAATTAATTGTTTTTCTCTTTAATACTAAACTTACTTACATCTTTACTTAATTGTTATTTGTTACTCTCTCCTGAAAACAAAGAATGCTAGGAGTAATGATGCCTTCAATTCAATTTGTTTATGAAATGCTGATTAGAAAATGTCTATCGAATCCTCTAAAATAAAAAAAACCAAAAAAATATACTGCTGTATTTTCTATTGGAAATTTTCAATAACTCTCTATTGTGGAGAATTTTGTTAAACCTGTTAACAGAAATTTTCTTAAATGAAGTATGTATTTTGAAACCCTGCAAACGAAAGAAAAAAAATGAGAAGTTGAATTTAGCACTTTCAATCAATCGTTTTAATAGAATAGATATGAAATGTATATGTAATATGTAAAGTTATTTACTTATCGTCTCATCTCCTAATATTATCTCCAGGTTCTGGCTAACTTACACTGTGAAGTGCTTCCAAGTATGAAATTTTTTATCTTGGATTCGTCAACGATTGACATGTTAATGTATGTGAAAACCTCCTCGAGCCATTGAAAATATTATGATATAGTTTTTGGAAGAGGCGTTATCTGGTTAATTTTAGACGTCTTTGAACTTGGGAGAATGATAGGATAGCGAACGATATAAAGTATTTAAATAGAACCGAGATGGAGATATTCTCTAAAAATCCGTATTTATTATCTTTTATTAGGCCAGATTTTTTTAAAGAACAATATATGCAGAATATCTTTTTGCATATCTAAAACAGAAGATATTAGACTGAAACCATATTTCTTTCAAGATTTTTGAACGCAAATCTTGGAAAATGTTTTAACTGAATTTTAAATTTACTGAACGAAATATTTTGTTTAGATATAATTTGCATTCGGTTAACAAAAACAGAAAGAATATCTTTCTATTTAGGTGTCTATTTACACTCCTATAAGAGCGGGATGCTATCATTGAAAGATTGCAAAGATTTTTTAAAATTGACAATTAAGTTAGACAGAATCAGTTAAAGGTAATGATATATTAGCTAATATCGTAGAGATTTTTCAATTAATGGACACCTAAATAGAAAGAATACGCATATTCCACAAAATATGCTAACAATAAATTTTGTAAAATCTTTAAATATGATAACAATAAATTAGATTTCACATTGATTGATAGTTTGTTTTTAATAATAGTGTCCAATTGATGATATATACATGTTACGAAATAGTCTAAAGAGATATCATATAATAAGTAACATCTAATATATGATATATACATGTTACGAAATAGTCTAAAGAGATATCATATAATAAGTAACATATTAAATAAAATGCTGTTGGTGTATAAATAAAAATATAACATTTAAAATAAAATCTGTTTCTGAATACATTTTTAAAATATGTTATTGGTGTATAATAACATGAGAAATGATATTATATGTATTGTGTAAGTTTTTATTGAAACATGTAGTTATATAACATATTTTTGTAAAATAAAAATTTAAAATATGATTCATGTATACATAAAATGAACAATACTATACATTCTTAATATATCTTATTGTACTATTAATTATGTTGAACCGAGTAGATTTAATTATAGAAGGATGTTTAACCGAGAAGTAATATAAACAAACCGGTACGTTTTAAAATGAGATCGAAATTATGGTGGTTTAGTTCTTTATGAAATCGTATGTGATATAGGTTTATATCTTAAAAATATTTAATGTAGAAGATAATTAATTGGAACCAAAAAACCATGCCCAAAGTACCCTTAATAATTTTTTTTTGGAATCAAAGGAGACTAATGACACAAAAAGTAATATGCCAATGTTCCTTTGTCTTTTCTCATAAAAGACTCCTGTTTTAATATAGTAGATGTACATCTAGATGCAGCATTTGGATGCAATATTGTTTGTTTTTAAATCTATAAAAAGAATCTGAATGTAAAATATCATTTTTTAAAAAAAATGAAAATTTGTTAGAAATACCACATTATAGATACACTTTTTCAATAATACCATTAATTGGTTCTTTACTTTAAGGTATAGAATGACTAATTTATCCTTATGAGAGATGACGCACGCTGGGGAGAGTCGACAGTGGTGAACGGGGAGCTCGACTTCTCCGACGATGTGAAGACGGTGACGAAGGAGAAGATCGTAGTTCCGATGAATCGAGCCGATTATCACTGAAGAAGCTAACGAAGCCGAAGCCACACGAAGAAAGAAGACGAAGATGAAGGCCTTAGGGTATTGGCTAATGGTGGTTGGTTCAATGAGATTAGCTTCCGTTTGGTTTGGCTTCTTCAACATTTGGGCTCTTCGTCTCGCCGTCTTCTCTCAGATCACCAGTTCAGCTCGTTTCCCTCTTATTCCCACTTCTAATCATCGTCTCGATGTTATGAAATAAACTGAGTTTAGAATTGATAGCTGAAACGAGAATCAAATGTTCCAAGAAACAACGATTGCTCACACTGAGAATCCAAAACGGAAAACTCAAGAAGATTTCTCTCAGGACAACAGTTCCCAAAGAGAGAGAGATTGTTCGACAACTTTCACAAATTTGCATAATGAAAAGGGTAAAGTAAAAGCTTGTTGTTATTGACAAAGGAAAATGCGTGACTTGCGTGACTTGCGGTCGTTGGTGATGTGGCTTGAGTGACGTGGCTTACTAATCATTCTCTGGATATTTCGTAACAGATCTTCCCGCCCAAAACAACCTTGACCTCAAGGTTGAAACCCAGGAAAACGTTTGTTCAGAGTGTATAGGAGCTCCCAAGTAGCTTCATCAACTGGTTGTCCTTTCCACTTGACCAAAACTTGTGTAGCAGCTTTTCCTTGCCTTTTAACCATCTTGCGCTCAAGAATTGCCTCTGGCTCTTTCTGCACCGTATCAGCTGTCAAATCTGGTAAAACTGAAGTAGTCACCACGTTACCAACGCGAATCTTGAGTTGGGATACATGGAAAATCGGGTGGATTTGTGATGTCTCTGGTAAGCGAAGCTTGTAGGCTACTGAACCACATCGATCGATGACTTCAAAAGGACCATAGTACTTCGGAGCTAATTTCTCATTCGATCGCATTACCACAGATTGTTGCCTATAAGGCTGAAGCTTGACGTATACCCAGTCTCCCACATCAAAACTTCTCTCTGTCCTATGCTGATCCACGAACTGTTTCATACGGTGTTGAGATCGAAGAAGCAGGAACTTCAAGAGTAATATCATCTTCTCCTTTTCCTCCAATGATCTCGCAACCACTGCTACCTTAGATTCACCCGGCAGATATGGCAAGTGAACCGGAGGAGCTTGTCCGTACATAGCTTCAAAAGGGGACATCTGGATGGCAGAATGAAAGGACGTGTTGTACCAATACTCGGCCAAAGATAACCAGCGACTCCACAGCTGAGGTCTTTCACTACACATACACCGGAGGTACGTTTCTAACCCGCGGTTCACTACCTCTGTTTGACCGTCGCTTTGGGGATGATAGGCAGAGGAATGGTTCAGTGCGACACCTTGTAATGTGAAAAGTTCTGTCCAGAAGTCACTGAGAAACACGGTGTCTCTGTCACTGACAATAGAACGCGGTAACCCATGTAATTTGAAGATGTTGTCGAGGAAAACTTGAGCAACAGATGATGCCGTATATGGATGACTTAGAGCAACAAAGTGAGCAGCCTTGCTCAACCTATCCACAATCACTAAGATAACAGATTTTCCATTAGAGAGAGGTAAACCTGTTATGAAGTCCATGGAAATATCGGTCCAGAGAGCTTCAGGAATGGGGAGTGGTTGCAAGAGGCCCGGCGAGGACACTGTCTCCGGCTTGCAACTCTGACACACGTGACAGCTACGGATGTAAGCTTGAATGTCCTTTGTCATCCCTTTCCAATAAAATATGCTCTTAATCCTTTGCCTTGTGACTTCGTTACCAGAATGACCACCTCCACTGGAACTATGTAGCCAGTCTAAGATTTGCTTCCTCAAGGTGGAATCATTCGGTACCACCAACTTACTCCTTTTGCGTAAGATGCCTTGTGACCACGAATACAAACTCTTAGCAGCCGGGTTTTGTTGCAAATTCCTCACAACGGTCTGTACTGCGACATCATTCTCGTAAGCATCTTTGATCTGCTGCATCAAATCACAGTCCAAAACCGACAGTGCCATATGTAACACCTCTGCCCCATCAACGCGCGACAACGCGTCAGCAACAACGTTATCTTTTCCTTGTCGATACTGAATCTCATAGTCAAACTCCAACAGTTTAGGAAGCCATTGCTGCTGGATGGGTGTGTTCAAACGTTGCTCCAACAGGTATTTGAGGCTTCTCTGATCCGTTTTAATGATGAAGTGAGTAGACAGAAGATAATGTCTCCACTTCTGAACCGCAAACACAACCGCAAGAAGCTCCTTTTCGTAAATAGATAAGAGTAGCTGCTTACCCTTGAGATGCCGACTGATGTAAGCCAATGGGTGACCTCCTTGCATCAGAACAGCCCCGATTCCTTGACCACAGCCTGTGGTCAAGGTTTGGGAGTGCCAGTACCGGAGCTTCGCATAACACTCGTTTGAGTACCAAAAAAGCCGATTCTGCCTCAGTTGTCCAGAAGAAACAATCCTTCTTGGTGAGATCCGTGAGAGGGCGAGCAATAGAACCAAAGTTCCGTATGAAACGCCGGTAATAACCCACGAGTCCAAGAAAACCCCGGAGTTGTTTCAAGGTTTTAGGAACGGGCCAATCCTGCACTGCCTGAACCTTAAGTGGATCAGTGGAAACCCCTGAAGCCTGGATGTAGTGGCCGAGATACTCCACTCTGTCTGTGGCAAATGTACACTTGCTTCGTTTAGCCAACAACTGATTACTCCGCATCAAGGTAAAGACGGCTTGCAAATGCTCCACATGTGCTTCCACAGAGGAACTGTATATCAGGATATCATCGAAAAAAATCAGTACGCATTGACGAAGCAACGTCTGAAAGACTGCATTCATGAGTCCTTGAAAGGTGGCTGGAGCGTTAGTGAGCCCAAATGGCATCACCACATATTCGTAATGCCCACTGTGAGTCTTAAAGGCCGTTTTATGAATGTCCTCTGGTGCCATACGAACCTGGTGGTAACCAGCTCGCAAGTCAATCTTTGAGTAGACAGAAGAACCCCCCAATTCGTCTAAAAGATCATCAATGAGAGGTATTGGAAACCTGTCTTTCACCGTAAGAGCGTTGAGCCCTCTGTAGTCAACACAAAGCCTCCACGAACCATCTTTCTTCTTAACCAACACCACTGGAGACGCGTACGAACTGGAACTGGCTTGTATCGTTCCTGCTGACAGAAGCTCTTTCACCATTTTATCAATCTCATCCTTTTGGTGTGGAGCATAGCGATACGGTCTTTGATTCACCGGGTTTGCTCCTTCAACCAGTGGGATTCGGTGATCATGTTGTGCTCTAAACGGAGGTAATGATGTTGGCTCGGCAAATACGTCCGCATATTCATGCAACAACTCTTGAATCGCCCTGTTCTCTGTCTCTGTAGAAACCGCTGTTTCCAGAGAAAAATACTCAATTGGGGCAGTCTCTGATATTTCCTGGACATTAATCAAAGCCATCTCCGTTGCACTGTCCAGTTTTTTGTTCAACTGTTCTGCCTTGATAGTCCTCACCGATTCTCTCTGCACTCCCCTGAGGAACATATGCTTGTTGTTGGGCAACTTAAACCTCATGGTAAGTTCACGAAAGTCCCACGTAATAGGCCCCCACTGAGCAAGCCATTCCACTCCCAACACCATATCACACTTACTGAGGGGTAGTACCATGAAGTTGGCAGAGAAGACTGTATTCTGAAATTCCCAGCTGAGTTGCTCAACCTTCTCAACCGCATGAATGGTACGTCCGTCCGCCACTTCCACTCGTGCAACCCCCATTGATTTGCGCTTACACTTGATCAAGTCGGCAGCGCGAGCATCAATGAAGTTATGCGTCGATCCTGAATCAATCAGCACAAACAGAGTTCGCTTCTTATGAACACCCTTAACCCGCATGGTTTGATAACCAGTAAGACCATTCATAGCATTTACGGAGATGTGTACCACCTGATCAGTTGTAGCAGGAGGAGCAACATATTCAGTGATGCTCAAAGATTCCTCACTAGCTTCTTCATCAACCTCCATGGAAAATAGCTGAGTCTTTTTGTGTTGGAGGTAGTGATCCGGAGTATACTTCTCGTCACAAAAGTAGCATAACCCCGCGGCACGCCTTTTACTCATTTCCTCTTGAGATAAAAAATGCTTAGGTCGTTGCTCCCTCGGTTTATCCTTGATGGCTAACGTTGTGCTTTTTGTTTCTCCTTCACGTTTAACCGGAGCGTTGATCTTAGAGATAGGTGTGGCTTTCACTTGTGGCACACTCGTTGGAGCAGGACCAGTAGGGTGAGCCTGTTCATAGAGTCGGCCCAAAACCAAACACTGGCGCACAGAGTGGGGTTGAAACATCCTGATATGCATTTGCGTATCTAAGCGGAGCCCAGCCAAATAAGAACTGACCAGGTAAGCTTCAGAGAGATTCACTCTGTTTCGGATCAACTCAAATCGTTCATGATATTCCACGATGCCGTTTGTTTCCTGAAGTTTTTTAAGCTCGGAGATCGGATCGTCGAGAACATCTTCGAAACGTTCCTTGAGTAGAATCTTGTAAGCCGGCCAGTCGTACAAAATACCCGGAGCCAGAGTAGATTGCATCACCGATTGATGCCAAGCAGAAGCAGCTCCATCGAAATGGACCGAGACCATGCCCACTTTTTGATCGTCGGGTGTATGGTCCATGGTAAAAACTTGTTCCGCCTTGATCATCCACTCGTTCATAGTCGAGCCATCAAAACGAGGGAAATCAAGTTTGGCCATACGATAAAGCGAACCTGTCCTTCCGCGACCTGGTTCGTGTGGGAACGACGTAGGACCAGTGGGCTGTGCTTGAAATCGTCCACCTGGTGGATCGACGTTGGTGGGAGCTCCCTGAGATGACTGATTGAAGCGCAGAGACTCCATCATATCTGCGTGATTTTGCTTGTTTTGCATAGCAAGAGACTCACTGATTTTTGCCATCTGAGCGGCGATCTGAACATCGAAACGCTGTGCGAGCTTTTCCTCCAGCTCTGACACGATTGCTTCCTTCTCCTTCAACAAAGCTTGAGATCGTGTTTCCGTCATAGTTTCCGAGGATGAGAAGCTCTGATACCTTTGTTATGAAATAAACTGAGTTTAGAATTGATAGCTGAAACGAGAATCAAATGTTCCAAGAAACAACGATTGCTCACACTGAGAATCCAAAACGGAAAACTCAAGAAGATTTCTCTCAGGACAACAGTTCCCAAAGAGAGAGAGATTGTTCGACAACTTTCACAAATTTGCATAATGAAAAGGGTAAAGTAAAAGCTTGTTGTTATTGACAAAGGAAAATGCGTGACTTGCGTGACTTGCGGTCGTTGGTGATGTGGCTTGAGTGACGTGGCTTACTAATCATTCTCTGGATATTTCGTAACACTCGAATTGTTCTCAATCTATTTCGGTGTTCGGATTTCTTATCTTCGTTAAACTTTCCATGTCTTTCGCCTCGAGCGAACTCAGTAGGTGATGTTCACCGTTGTAACATTACGGTCATACTTGAGATTTGTTCTACTAATCGACTTCCTTAGTCTCTGAGATTCTAGTCACAATTGGTCAGTGAGATAGAAATTGGTCAATGGCTATGGAGGGCATATAATGTGTGTTTGTTGTTTCAAGGAGAAATAAGTTTCTCACGTTCTAAGGAACACTTCATCGATCTGATCTGTGCGGAACTTTAGTTTTTTTTATTTCTTTGACTTTGGGCAGGCATTGAGTATTTCAATACGAGTACATTGCATCTAAGGTCAATGGTTTGAATTCACAGAAGTCAACTGGATAGTTTAAGAAGGAAAGCCTGATTTGGATTCTTTGAACATATATGTTCATGCTCTTTCCATCTTCTTTTTTTGTTGGTTGTTTATGTTCATTTAGTTGCAAAGTTAAGATAGTTTGGATTGAAAGAAACACATGCTTCCGGAATCGATTCACTATTGCTTCAGGGCTCGAGCAAGAGAGAATATGTTATTCTTTAGAGTAAAAGGCTGTGTCATGTGTGTTTACTATTTCTTGATCATTGTGGTTTCTTTGTTTATATCTCCAAGATTGGTCTTCCTTGCAAGTTGAGATTATAATCTTACAGATTATTTTAGCTTGGTCCCCGAGAATTTGTTCCAGTCTTTAGAAAGCTGTATTGATGTGAATGGCTGAGCATGATAGCTCTTTAACTAGGTTCGATAGCTAGTTATGACAAGTCATAGGATTCTTAATAGTCAAAGAGGTTTGTAGCTACTGTGCAAATTTCATTTAAGTTCATTCGAGGCGGTAACTTTATAGAGAACAAACTTTGTATCAGGTCTATATTTCTCAATGAATCATGTTCGTTGAATCTCTGCGACTATAGACCTTTATGAGAAAAAGGATCGGTTCCATATGATGCCTGCTTAGTGCTTGAATTTGTTAGACCGAATATGTAGGAAAAAAGAAATTAGTACCACTAGAATAGCAAACCGAGGCAACGTATCCAAGATAGATATGCATTGTTAATAACCCTTGTACAATTCCTTGGACGGAACTTTGTAGGAAGTGGACCACCATGCCTTAGAATCAGGAAGGCGGAAAGTATTTGATCTAGAATTGGTTGGTTTTCATATGTGATCATTTATAAAGATTTTATAAACCCTTGAAAACGAGTTTATAAACCCTTGATAACGAGTTTATAAACCCCTATAAAAGAGTTTATAAAGTCTTATAAATAAATTTAAACCCATATAAATAGGTTTATAACTCTTATAATAGGTTTATAAACCCTTATAAATAGGTTTATAAGGATAATCGGTTTGTAATGCTTTATAGTTTTGGTTTTATATGATTTTATAAAGCCTTATAAAAATAAACGCTACACTAATCAATCTTACTCGATCCACTCCTAGGCTGAATAGTTTTATAAGGCTTTATAAATATTTATATGAATTTATAAATATTTTTATAAAGCTTTATGAACAGTTGTATAAAGCTTTATAAACATTTTATGAAGCTTAATAGTTCTAGTTTTTATAAGATTTTATAAGGCTCAGGTTTTTAAGATAAATGGGGTTGTAAGGCTTTATCGTTTTGGTTTTATATGATTTTATAGAGCCTTATAAAAACGAACTCTACTCTCATCAATCTTACTCTATCAACTCTTATAAATTTTTATAAAAGATTTTTGATTTTTATAAACCCTTATAAAATATTTTAAAACCTTTATAAAATATTTATTCACCTTTATAAAAGATTTATAAACCTTTATAAAATATTTATAAACCTTTGTAAAAGATTTATAAACCTTTATAAATAATTTTATAAATATTTATAAATCTCTTATAAAATAATTAATAAACGATGCTTATAAGTCGATGATCGAGGCTTTATAAACTCTTTTATAAAGGCTTTATAACTTCTATAAACTCTTTTATAAAGGCTTTATAAACTCTTTTATAAAAGATTTATAAACTCTTTTATAAAGGCTTTATAAACTTTTTTATAAGGTTTTATAAATAAATTATAAACAAGTTTAGTTTAGTCATTAAACATCAAACTAAAGTGTAAAATTGAAAATGTCATCTCCAGAAGTGTATTTCTGAAAAAGTGTATCAAACAAAGTGTATTATTGTTATTGTCCCAACAACGATATGTTTCAATTAATTTTTATTTATTTATTTATTTATAGTCATATCAATACAAAAATAAATAGAAAAATTTAAAATACAAATATCAAATTTAGATTTATAATTTTGATTAAACTCTGATTTTTAAACAATTGTAATATCAAAGTTTTGGCGGGAAAATATAGATTTGCAGAATTAATAGAAAATGCGGAATTATAGTTTGAAACAAAAAAAATACTGGTTTTGATAGAAAACGAGGTTTTACGGTTTATGGTAGAAAAATGCGGATTTGCGGTTTTGGCAGAGAAATGCGGATTTACAATTGTAGCAAGAAAACATGAATTTGCAATTTTGGCTGAAAAACGCGGACTTGCAGTTTTGGCGGGAAAACATGGATTGGCAGTTTTGGCGAAAAAATGCGGATTTGTGATTTTGGCAGTTTTGGCGGAAAAACCGCAAATCCGCGTTGGCCAGCCAAAATAGCAAATCCGCGTTTTCCGACCAAAACCGCAGATCTGCGTTTTCCCGCCAAAACCGCAGCCCGCCAAAACCGCAGATCTGCGTTTTCCCGCCAAAACCGCAGATCTGCGTTTTTCCGCCAAAACCGCAAATCCGTGTTTTTCCCGCCAAATCCAAAAAATCACGCTTTGCCGCCAAAACCTCAAATCTGCATTTTCTCACCTTAATCACAAATCCTAGTTTTCCCGCCAAAATTGCAAATTCATGTTCTTTTGCTAAAACTCTAAATCCGCATTTTCCTGCCAAATCCGTAAATCTGCATGGTCCCTCCAAAATCAAAAATATGTATTTTTCCTGCCAAATCCGTAAATCCGTGTTTTTTCGCCAAAACCGCAAATCTACATTTCTGCCAAAAACCATAAATCCTCGTTTTTCCGTCAAAATAATAAATCTGTGTTTTTCCGTCAAAATGGCAAATCCGTGGTTTTTCATCAAAATGGCAAACACAAATTTGCGGTTTTTGCTGAAATATGGATTTAAGATTTTGACTGAAAAATGAAATGAATTCACTGTTTTTACTTAAAAAGCGGATTTTTAAATTTATTTGGATTAAAATAATATATGACAAATTATATTTATTTCACTTTATGACACTTTTTGTAATTAATAGAGAAAATTACACACCAACACACTTTTAGTCACTTATCTTACACTTGAGAGACTATTTGATGGAGGTGGACTTTTTGGAAGCGAAAAGTCTGTTTTATCCTTCAAATTTGTTTACTCATTTTCGTTTTCCACTTTTTATTATCGACCGTTTTTTATTTCTCTTTCTTCTCGGTTTGAGAAGCACAAAAAAACCATTTCAAGTGTCCAAATCACCTCCCTTCTTCCCTTCAAACTCCTCTTCCTCTGCCTTCACTTCGTCTTCCTCAAACCAAATTCAATTTCTGGCTCTTATCTAATCGTATTTGTAACAGTTTTGTTACTAATTGTCCGTTTTCATAAATTTCTTATAACAACGGCCTCTGCCGAACAAATGGAAGGTAATTTCGCAAACCCTACCTTTAATTGCGGCCACCGTCTGCCGCCTTTACTTATCGATTTCGCATGACTTAGTTATTTAGCTGTCTCTTTCGCATAACTTACTTATTTAGCTGTCTCTTTCGCACCTTTTGCCAGCTGAGGCTCTTGATTTTGACCGGAATCTCCCCTCTCTTCTTTATGCAACAGACCGGTATCTGAGTAACCCGCTAAATGTGAACTCGAAGTTGGACACTAGTCCACAAACACTTAAACCTAAAAAAAGTAATGGTGATAATATGGTCAACGTCATTTCATAAATTCTTGGTCATGTTTTCTATGGACACCAAATATCTGATGTGAAGCAAGCACACTCAACCACGGACACTTAACAAAGCATACTAACGTATACCAAATGATGGTATTGGAGTTTGAAGTAGTTGGAGCCTCTAGAGCAGAAAGAACCAGAATTGAAGAAAAGAAGGCGAAGCTGTGGAGAATTACCAATTTCACTTCCGAGCACCTGCTCGGAATCCAGCGAGCACCTGCTCGCGATTCCTGAGAAAAATAAGGAATGTCAATTTGACATAATCCTAACCACGAAAAAAGAGGGACCAGCCGCCGATGATGACCCGATTATATATACTCCCTTTAGTCTTAGGTTTTTAATCATCTTTCATCTTGCCTTCTATCTTTTACTTCTTAGCTTTTAGTTTTAAAGTCTTCAAGAGCTTTCTACTTGTAAGGGAGAAGATCTCTGCTACAATCTGAGAAGATTTCTGAACCCTAGTACTTTTATTTTAATATCGATGCATTCTTTTTATTCTATTGTTTTGTTTTCTTCCTTATTTATGTCTGAGTAGATCTCTTAGTTAGGTTAAGGTTTCGAAGGAATTCATGAGCTAATGGGTTAAACACAAATAGGCTAATAAATCGATGTCTTCATCTATTGTTGTTCTTAATGCTGTAATTAAATTGATCACTTGATTCATCATTTTAGGTTAGTTTAGACAACGACAGTTGCTAGGTTGCTAGAAGAGCATAGATGAGCAATTCATTATATACCTGCGAAAGTAGATGTGTAGGAGAATTGTGAACAAATCAAACCTGACCTCTAATGCTTGTCTGCGATTTTTAAAGCCAACTACAGTTAGGATCCTAAATCGTTAGACAAAATTGTTGATGCCACGACAGTGGATTGACATTATATTTATGAGTTCTAGACTTGTGCTTAATTGTCCCTGAATAGTTGTTTGATCTTTTGCTCTGAATTGCCTGCGATTTACCTTGACCTAACGTTTGCTTTAATTGCTTTACAACCATTTTTGATTTCATTACTTGCTATTCACGAAACCAATTTCGTATTTATTTATCTTAGCTCTTTATTTAGCTCATTAAACCATAGTGTAAACTTTGGTCCTTGTGGGATTCGACCCCTAAATACTACTTCGTGTATCAAGTTTTTGGCACCGTTGCCGGGGACCAAATTTTTACCTTTCGTTTACGGCCACTACAGGAATATTGAGTATTAATAACACCCGAAATGTTATTTAATGATGTCATAGCGGTATTAGGTACGATGTATCATCGCCCGCGATAATAGGTCCGTCACTTAAGATAGCGGTTTAACGTACTGTTATCGTATCATCATATATTATAGCGTATTTTAGTTTGCAATTAAATATTATATAATAACATTTGTATTTTGGTATTAATAACATTACTCACAGCGTTTAAAAATTGTTATTTATAACATTACTATAGTATTTATATAAATGCAATTATTTTTAAACATTATTTTAGAATAATTTGGATTATTTAAATCAAGATTATTTTTTGAGATAAATTGATATTAAAAATAAAAAATAACATGTATTATTAAGAAACCATAATTAAACAAATCTGTATTACAATTACAAAAACAAAAACAAAAAATACAAAGCTAAATCCCAATTAAGAATGTCTTTAAGCTTCCTTCATATCAGAGACTCAAGAAGTATGAATCCGAAGTTGTACACATCGTACTCTCTTTTCACCATATTCCTGAATAAATCCACCAAGTTCATGTATTTAGCTGCAATTCTCAATTAGATTATTCTAGATGTCATATAAGAGTAAAAGATGCTTACTTTGACTCGTGGGTTTCTGACTTTGTCTGCAAAAGGTATAAGCAGAGTCCTGATTTAGTATTAAACAAGAGAATAGAGAATTTGGAGATAAGCAGAGAGAAGGAGAGAGCAAATGGCCTAACTGTTTTGCTCTTCATCACTTGCGATGAGGCTTCAGAACCTGTGGATGAGTTTCCTAAAAAGGTTGAAGATGATATCAAGTTTTCAAAGATTTCAGCTCAATTATAAAGTTTCATAATGGACTTGAAGAAAAGAGAAACCTTAGTCAAACCTGCTGTAAGGTTAATAGAGGTTTGTGGCCTCATGTTTTTCTGTAAGAGGCTTTAGATTCTTGCTAGCGAATTGGCTTTGGGAACTTAACACTGTCCGTAGAAGCAGGTGCACAAGTGAAGCACCTAAAGAAAATGAAAACCCAGGTGTGAGTAGATAAATATACACAGTTTGCCTATGAATGAGGCTTTTTACATGCTCCATCTGCTGATCAGAAGACTCGGCTTTTTGTTCCTCTGACCGAGCATGAATAGCAACAGTAATGGCAGCATCTAGTTCTCTTTTCAAAGCTTGAACCTTTTGCTCACGAACCTAAAACACAAGAGAACTAATCTGAAATCTTCAAAATAGAGATAAAGAGAGAATTAATTTACAAAAGAGAAGTAAAGATCTCACCTAAGGGCAACAATACCTAGCTATGCCCATCATTTTCCGACTGCGAAAACCCATCACCAATTCACCATACATGAACAACGCATCCTCGGTTACTTGATGAGATTCTTAAACCTGCCTCCAGCTTATTAACTGGAACAAAAAGCAAACAAAACGAAGAAATAGATGTAAGCACGAAGAAAAAGAAAACAAAAACAAAAACTAAGCTCAATCGAAAAAGAAGAAGAGAAAGAATACAAAAGCAACGACATATCTTTACCTTTGACGATCGGAGGAGTTCGACAAAAACCAACTTTTAATCCGACAAAAACCAAACATATCCAGGAACATAGGAAAAATATGTAATTCTTATCATCCTCCTCAAGTATTTCAAGCAACGAGTCAATCGCCATGACCGAGTCGATCTCGCTCTGCCTCTTCAGCTTTACCTCCGCCAAATCTGGTCCCTCATACCTCGTCGTAACAGAACGGCGTCATCGAGCATATCTCGCTCAGAAAGAAGAAGATCTAGAGCGAGTTGGTTGGAAGAAGTCTCAACCAATCTATGATGGTAAATTTGTATAGAAATTGGCTCACAGCTCATATTCCAAGAAAGCCAATCTCATATAACTCTAGTCATGTTTCGATTTTCTTTAATAGTTATTTTAATATTTATTTTAAAATAACTGTTACAACGAATTGACTGACCTCAAAATGATTACGAGAGTAACCGGACATGACCGAATCCGAGACGGGTTGACCCGGGTTAAACCCAAAATGAGGAAAATGTCGGAAAAAAGGGAAAAATTATATCGAAAATTGTTTTTATCTATTTTCAAAATTCGAAGGACAGTAAAAATGATTTTCATTTCTCTCCTTTCGAACCACTCTTCTCTCTCGTCTCTTCGTCTCCCTCCTTTCTTTCTCTCGTTCTCTCTCGTAACTCAGTGTCCGATCTCAACGTCTTCGATTGATTTGTTTTGTACCGAAATGGTTGAAACGCGGCGGACGACGGCGGAAACAGCGACGGAATCGAGTGGTGAAAATCATCCGGCGGAGAAGAATCCAGTGCCCATGATGAACCCTAAGCCGAGAAAGAATCCTCCTCCTAAGCGAAGGAAGAATCCTAATCCGAAGAAGAAAAACCCCAGCCCTAAGAAGAGGAAGTCGCCGAAGAAGAACCCTAACACGAAGAAAAGGAAAAATCTCGAGTCGGCGAGTGGTGTAGAAGCTAAGAAGTTGAAGTCTTCCGGCGTGGAGGGAAAAGAAACGGCGGAGGAGACGGCGGACGAAACGGCAAATCCGACTTCGGATGCAGTAGAAGACGTCTCCTCGGAGAAAGAGGACAACGAAGCAGAAAGAGTAGAGCCCGAGAAGGAGGACACTGGAGAAGCAAGAGATGGAGATTTCGAGAAAGCGGACACCGAAGAAAGAGAAGAAGAGGAGCCGAATGTGGAGTTAGGCGAAGAAGAAATGAGTGAAGAGAATGCGGTTGATGAGGCCAATGTGGAGTCAGGCGAAGAAAACAGTAAAGGGAACGATGTTGATGAGGCTCTTGCTGATAATTGGGAAGAGAGTAGTGAGAATGAGCCTGAAAATGCTGATGGGGATGGAGACAGAGGAGCGGAGACTGTTGTTGAGTGTAATTCAAAATTCGCATGAGGATGGGGAGAGAATCAGAGAGGAGGATCCGCGAATCGTGATGAGAAGAATATGAACAAATAAATGTTCAATTTGCATGCGAAGTTGAGAAACTTGGTATAATTATATTGTTCGATTGAGAAACCCGTAGGATGTGCTGGAAAACTTGGAAAACTGATAGGATGTTATGGAACACTTGGAAAACTGATAAGATGTTACGGAAAACTTGGAAAACTGATAGGAAGTTGTTTGAATGAGTATTTGTTGCAAGGTTTAGGTGTTGAGACAGCACCTCTTAGACCTCTAGCTATTTACTTCAAGAATACTGAGTACGGGAAAACTATCAAGCTTTCGACCAGATGTTTCATCAATAATTTTCTGGAAAAGTTTGATAAGAAAAAGCTGACAAGACAGGAGAGTTGCTGGTGGGACAGGAATGAGCAGTTCTGCCATTTCTTACACATGCCAAGGAAAGGCAATCACATGGTGCAAAAGATGTGGATGCTTCTTCTTCGTACGGCCAAAATGGAGAAGAAAAAAGAAGTTTGGTTCGTGTTGAATGGCGTTCCCATCAGATATGGGTTAAGGGAGCACGCGTTGTTATCTGGACTGGACTGCGCGAACTACCCACTAAATTGGAGGCAGAGAGGGAGCTTGGACTTCGTGAACAGGCATTTTCCAGAAGGGCGTGTAACGATGGAAAGAGTGGAAAAATATCTTGGGGGAATGGAAGGTGATACAAAGGGAGAGAGGCTGAAGATGATGGTGCTGTATTTTCTATGCAATATCGTGTACAGCCCGAGTAGACAGGGGAAGGATGGACCTACTGCTGTTCACGATATCTTTCTTAGATACGTGAACGATCTTGCCTTAGTTAGGTCATTTCCTTGGGGAAGGTTCTCTTATGAGATGATTTTAGAATCAATCAAGGCCACTATGTCGCGTTTCAACGGTGTTGTGGATGGTGACTGGTCGTCCCCGGATTTTGTGTCCCTTTGGAGGTAAGTTGATTTTCATCTATGTTGCAATGTTTGCTATTTCTCAACCGGTAAGTTGATTTTCATCTATGTAACTATTAATGTTTGTGTGGTGTTTAGATTTTAGCTACGGAGGCCATTCCAGAGCTTAAAGAAAAATTCCGAGTAGCTAATCCACTAGCCTGTTCAGAGTGTCCTAGGATGTGCAAGTTAACCTGGAAACAAGGCTGCATGAAAGGGTATCCTCTTGATGTCATTTATGGCACGCTTGATAAAACTGAGGTAAGTGGTCATAATCATAGTAAATGTGTACTTCTTTTATGGTGGATGATGTAATTGTGCATCGTTTTTTATTAACAGAGCATTCAGAGTTTGCTGCTGACAGAAGGGGATGAGGATGATCTGTTGGACGCGATAGTGGAGGAAGATGACAACCCTGACGTGGACGATCCGATTGTTGAAAGCTGGATGAAGACCCTTAAGGAAGGTAGACCCGTTGTGTTCGAGGAGATGATGGTGGAAGATTTGGAAGGGCGAGTAGTGGAGACTCCTGTGTCGAAGCCGGTAATAGGCAAGAGAAAACGAAAGTCGGCGAAATCTGAGATGGGGCAATTGGTGGATGCGGTCAAGGACTTGGGCGATTTGATGCGAGAAGTGGTGGATAAGCAAGGAAAATTGGGGAAAAGGATGGAGGTTTTATGAAGAACTTGTGAGACCCGATTTATGTTGCCCTATTCTCAGACAATTTATCCTTTTTCTTTTGATTTTTGGATGTTGGGTTATTGTTGCTTTATGTTTTTTGTTGAAGAATCTGTGACATTATGGTTTGTGTTTTTTGGACATAGACTAATGTTTATCAAAGAACCAATACTAGTTTTTCAAGTTTTAAAAGTAAGTTTGCTGCACATTGTTTTCTGAATTAGTACACAAAAGAGAACATGAGTAGTTTTTCAAGTTGAACAAGGTAGATTAAAACAAATAGTTTTACGAAGTAATATAACAAAGAGAACCAACATAGTTTTACAACATAATTCATAATCCATCCAAACGAGATCTCCCATCCAAATTCCAAACTCCTTAGGTCTTTGAACTCGAACTTCCTCTTGTAGCTACGAGAGCTCTCACGAGACCTCTCACCTTAGCCAGTTCTCGTTTCAGATCTGCAATCTCCATGTGAAGCTTTTCAATCTCTTCTTGCACAGCAAAAACCCATGGGTGACGGAAGTGGAGTCCATCATTTTACAATTAACAATCCTACAACTGATTAGAAGAACATCCAATATCACGAATGACCTAATCTTAAAAGCTAGATCTCAATAATAACCTTAAAATCTGTGCAGCTGAAGAACCTAATGCCTGGTTCGGTGTCCAAATCGTGGGGAGATTTTTGAGATACTTCACACTGGATATCTCCTCCACATGGGCATTTTTGGGAATCCCATAGTTGGCGTCGGCGACGTGGAACAGTCTGTCGTAATTTCTCTTGGCCTCCTCTTCGTCTGGACAGCATTCGTCGTGATACCCATCATCCGACATTTGGATGTGAAGAAGAGAGGAAGGAGATCGAGAGGATATTCGAGAGAGAGAGGGAGAGAGAGAGAGGGAGAGAGAGAGAGAGAGAATCTGAAAGCGACGACAATAAGAGAGGAAGAGAGATAGAGAAAAAGGTAGATGTCTCTGAAAAGTTGGGAAAATGGTTCAAAATCCCCGAAAAGTTTCAAACATGGCGTCCAATGTTTTTGTAAAAGGGTTTTTAAAAATTCAAAAGGGTCGAAAAGGTTCAAAAATGGCGCCCAATGTTTTTGTAAAAGGGTTTTTAAAAAATTCTAAAGGGTCGAAAAGGTTCAAAAATGGCGCCCAAAATTTGCAGAAATGGTTTGAATGGTTTGAATTTAACATAATAGTTTTACCAGACGTTTGCAATACAATTTATGTAAAATAACTAATAGTTTTACAAAGTTTTGTGAATTCTTTTAGATTGAAACGAATAGTTTTACGGAGTTTTGGAATTTCTTGGACAACAAACATAATAGTTTTACCATAAAGTATTACAAGTTTGTCAACAACAACAACACATTACAACAAAGATTAATACATAGATAGATAGATAGATAGAATAATGCAAATCAGTAATCTCTCAGATCCTTAAGCCTTACACCACTCGCTTTCCTGTCAATCCTTCCACCACATCCCTCAGCTTCGCAATCTCGTCCCCATTCTTGTGAATCTCTTCTTTCATACTATCAATAGTCTCCTCTAGCCGGCCAATTTCTTGTTCGACAGCAAAAACCCATGGGGGCCGAATGTGTAGTCCATCATCCTACATAATAATTTGCCCAACACTAATAATTTTGCCACAAAATCTCAACCACAACCAGAAAAACGTGGATCTGTACTTTTACCTTATAATTGCGGCAGATGAAGTATCGCATGCCTGACAAGGTATCGAAATCAAGGTCAGCTTTTGCAGTTGGAGATAATTCAGACAAGATATCTCCACCGCATGGGCATTTTTTGGGAATCCTAAATTCAGCGCGTTGGACACGTTTGAGCATGTTCATAAATGTCCTCGTCTGCTTGTCGTCCTCGTATGGGTCGGTCTGGAAATTGTCTCTGTAGTCATTGTAAGCCATTTGGATGTGAAGAAAGTCTCGGGAGAAAGAGAGGGAGAGAGAACGAGAGAGAGAGAGAGATTGAGAGAGAGATTGAGATAAAGTGGAGAGTTATCGAAAATGTCGGCGAAGATTGAGTGCAAAAAAATTGGCGCCCGAAAAAATAGAAAATTTGGGGAAATGGCGCCCCAAAAATGAAAATCCCACCTAAAAAATACCAATAGTTATACGAAGTTGTGAGTTATACATAATGTTACAAATATTTGTTATGCATTATGTTAGTATAACACCTACTGCCAAAATAATTTATAGTTTGACAACTCACCAATATGCATCTTTAGTTTCATTATCATAGTTATATGCAATGAGGAGTTCGAATTTATCACTTTTTTACTTTCACTTAACTAAATCGTTTTCCATCAACAAGTGTTTCTAAAAGTATAAGGGAGAGTTAGTCAAATGTAGTAGAATACACCAAATATGGAGTTTGCTATATTTTAAAATTTTTGTTTAAATTTCAAGATGTGGTAAGAATAATGAAAATCAATTTATTTGAGTAAGTCTTTTCTTTCGAATCTAATATTTTTTTTATTTCGATTATAATTTTGATTCTAATGTCGATTCTAATAATTTATTTTTAAAATTCGATTCTTAAAAATTTCTTTTTAAATTTTGATTCTAATAATTTCTTTTTAAAATTCGATTATTTTTAAAGCTTGCCAGTTTATATTATAAGACCAAAAAAACTGAGAAAATGATTTTTAGTTGATAATAGCTGAAGACTTAACTTCATGTGTTTAAAAGGGAGAAAAAGGACAAAAAAACAAGATCCCCTAAAAGACGACACATAATCATTCCAGTTGTTTTTTGGTCTCATGGCTCGCTTTGGAAAAAGTTCTCTCGACACCATCTCACATTTTAATATCAAATTCGAAAAATTTGGACCATTACGAAGCCCAAAAGTCTTCCCATTACGAAACCCAAATACCTGTCCACGCCATTCTCACAATTGTTGGTTTGTTTTAAACTCGGATGGCGAAAACAAAAGCCCAAAAGTTAACCATTCAAAGACCAAACAAAACACAACACAAATCCATCAACATAATATCGAGAGTCACTCATGAAGAGAACATAAAAGTTCAAATAACAAAAGAAAAACGAAAACATCATGCATAGTTGTCTCCATATAGTAACCATGGTAGTGTCCTTCCACGCTTAGATTTGTTCTGTGTCCTTTTCTTGCGACGCATTTCTCCACATGAAGGAAATCGTTTATCTTTGTGGTGACCCTTCGATAACACGCGATCCGGTGGTATTATCTACTTCTCCATGATATAATCTGGGACAATCCATGCAGACATATCAGGCACTACATATAGCGACCTGGTATAGGCCAACATCCACATATCCGCCAAATAGTATTTTGAACACAACTCATGAAGCTCTATGAAGATATCACGCCTTTCTTGATCTTTAAAGCAGATGAAAGCGGAAATTGCGTGGAGACAAGGATACTTATGAATATCGAAGAACCGGCAAGTGCAAGTTTTGGATGCCAAGTTAACCAAGTAAAGCTTTCGGTCTGTTGACTCAACTTCGTACTCAAGGTCAAAACGGTTTACCTCCATAACTTTTAGTCTCTTCGCAACAGGCCAATTGTCGTGCAAGAAGTTCTCAACCAAAGGAACTAGTTGGTTCGATGGGGTTCCTGACACAGACTCGTTCCTATGCTCGTTAAACCAATCAGAAAACTTCCGAACTATCGCATCGAGCATGAGTATTAAGGAGTATTTCTGGCATCCTTAAAAGTTTTCTTTAAAGATTCCACTGAGTTACTAGTGTCAAGGTTGTATCTGGCAACCGAAGAAGCACATCTTGCCCATTTTTCTAGCACGGTGGTCTCGTCCGCATACTTCGCCACATTTGGAAACATCCCATTGAACTCCGCCACCGTGTGAGCCCAACCGCACTCCATGAATTTTTGGGCGACAATATCTTTGCATGCGCTTGGACCATGTTTTTCACGTTTTGACTCAAATGCCATAAGCAAAACCCATGATGAGCTTGCGGATAGACGTTAGCTACGGCATTGATGAGGCTTATATCTCTGTCGCTCACAAATACCAACTCCGAAGACTCCTCCACAACGGTTTTCAGCTTCTCAAAAAACCATGCCCAACTATCATTATTCTCGCCGTCCAGTACACCGAATGCTATGGGATAAATGTGACGGTTTGGATCTTGAGCTGCGGCGAAAACTAGTACACCACCAAATCCGACCTTTAGAAATGTAGCGTCCACTATCACAACTTTCCTCATGAACTTAAACCCATCAATGCAAGCTCCCAACGCTATGAATAAGTACTTGAATTTTCCCGCACTATCCACTTCCACTGCTGTTCGGGTACCATGATTCAGCTCCTCTAACACATACAAATATCGATACAGCATCGCATAGTTTTCTTCCGGGCTACCACGCTTATTACTAATTGCTTGATTTTTCCCTCTCAAGGCCGTCGAGTATAATATATTTATACCAACTCTGCGCTTCACAAGATCCATGATCTCTCTAGGAGTTGGATCCTCTAGTCTCCGGATATATTCCTCATTCACAATAGATGCAACAAGATGAACTGATGTCTTCCTCTTCTTCCTACCTTCTTCAACCTAACTAGCGCAGTTGCATGTGTGCATCTTGTTGTACCTTCTAATCGAGAAATAATCCGACTTCATGAACTTTGTTGCTCGTACATGACAAGTACAAGTTTTTTCACCACATTTTGCCACCCATCTTTTAGTATCAGAGTTTTTTATAACATAACTGAATGAGTTCGCAAATGCGCCTCTATGAACCAGGTTTGCGACATCTTTCTTACATCGAAACTCTTGACCAACAATCAAATCCAAACAATCTTCCCATGGTTCTATGCTCTGACTAGATTGAACAACAGGTGCTTCTTCAATGTAATAATCATGCATATCAGAACTATCCCCACCGTATCCATCACATTCATCATCAGAATCATCATCATCGGAATCAGAATCAGCAGAATCATCAGAATCACCATTATCATCATCATTATCATCCTCCTCCTCCTCTTCCTCTTTATTTCCTTCTACATTTGCCAACATGCACCACAATCACATTGGATCCTATTCCTGCGCTTTCGTCGTCCCTTCCCTCAGACTCTACATATTTCTTACCACAAGAGCTTATACCCGCTTTCGACTGTTGCTCTGGCGGTTCCGGTGTACTCATCACATCCACTATCAAAAGACTTATGCGATTCTCGTTATCAACATTCGCTAGATAAACCAACATATCCTCATCATCACAAATATAACACGTTTCCTCACATCCAGCCAATCTAACGGTGTAGCTAAATCGCAATTTCACTTTACTTTCCTCTAACCCAAGCTTCTTGTATAGCCTAGCTTCTACCATCGACTTACTAATCTCATCGACTGATGTCTTCAACACTATACCATTGCAAACACCTTCACATTTATAAAATATGATCATGTTGTTGCTCATTGTACCCTGCCAAACCAATACCAAACAACTCATTCGATACAGTTTTTTATTCAAAGTTATACCGTAGTTTTACAAGATTTACATCATTTCACATTGTTACAAGTTTTTCCTAGTTATACCCAGATTCAGTCCGTTTTGAGATTTCAAAAACAATGATTTCACTAAGATTCAGCCCCCTACAATGCATTAGTATCCAACATACAATCATTTGCAACCCACAAATATTGATTACTAACCGATGTGAACTCAAACTCCAATTCGCGGAATTTTCAATCCATAAAAAACCCAACTCCCGGAAACGACATGAGCTAAGAGAGCTAACCTTGAAGCTCTCGGTGCGACAGGGACAACCGGATCTCTACGGGGAGAGAGAATGCAGGTGGAGTAGGTAAGGCTGTCCGGCGTCGCCGATTGAAGCTCGACGTCGGAGGCGAGCTCTCGTCGCGTTTGTTTTTGTTTTCTTTTTCGTTTAATTCCTTTTTCTTTTTAAATCAGGAGGAACAATTTCAATAATAAAAATAATAATTACATAATCCAATTTATTTCAAAAATAAATATATTTCGCCCGAAAAAAAAACAAATCGAACCCACTGATCTCGAGTGAGAGGAGAGTGAGAGCCTCTGAGGGAATAAGAGTTTCATTAATGGCAACCCCGTAATTTCGCAACGCCGAGAGTACTAAGGACGAAACGAGAGTATTACATATTTCATTTTAGAAAAAAGGAGCGTCTGAGACGATGTCTCAAATTTGTAGGCTTTTCAAGAAAGTCCTTGTTTGTATTCAAATCTATACGAACATACAAGTAAAATTTCGATAAATCAAAGCAAATTTTGAAGATACAGAGCAGAGAGAAAAGGAGATAAAGGTATACCAGAGAGAATAAGAGACGGATAAAGAGATTTGAAGAGCCACCGCAAGAGCGCCACTAGAGACTACTACCTCGAACGGGTCTGTACCGGCTAGGGTTTTCAGTTTTGAATCAGCGACTCAGGTTCTGGATTGGAGAATTTCTCTGGTGGCTTTCTCTTGGGCCGATGTAACAATAGAGCTCGCCGAAGGAAGAAACCGAAAGCTTCGCGTGGAACATCGGCGAAGATTGAAATCTTCTCTCTTCTCTCTTCTCTCTTCTCTCTTCTCTCTTCTCTCTTCTGTCTTTGTGTTAGGTGATCTGTTTGGAACCCTAGATCTGGAGAGTGAGAACGAAAGAACAAATGAGAAAAGACTTTTCTATTTTTTCCTAAACACTTTTCTATTTTTTTTTCTTTCAAGTCATGCCGGACTTAAATTTTTTAAGCCCACTTCATCAATTCATAGCGTTTTGATATAATTCAGAGGCGCCAAACACTAAAAATTGTTCACGTGAAATATTTTTTTCCCCGCTTAACATATAGATAGCGTTTAGTAATATGCAAAACGCTATCTTAAAATACTGGTTTAGTCAATAATAGCATAAACTTGTAAACCGCTATCTGGGTCTGCTATCAATATTTAAGGGTTCTTAGTGGG